>PITA01007830.1:0-61509 GCA_004023965.1 Spilogale gracilis | reverse complement strand
CAGACACTGCCTACTGCAGGCAAGGAGGACCTCTGCAGATAACGGACCAGGGGGATAGAGCAGCAGAGGGCTACAAAAGGGAGAGAAGAGGGAGAGTGCTGCATGAGGGAGAGCAGAGTATATGTAGCACACATCAGAGATATTCGCTGAAGCACCAAGCCCTGTACACTACCTGACCTCTTCTTTATAAAGCTATTACTCTCAGAAGAAGGAAACGTTAACAGGCTTCTCTAACACACACAAAACAGAGCTGTAGTCAAAGTGCCAAAAGAAGGAATTCATCCCAAAAGAAAACAAAGAAAAGGTCATAGAGATCTAATCAAATCAGATATAAATAATACGCCTGATGGAGAATTTAAAACAACAATCGTAAGGATACTCTCTGGGCTTGAGAAAAGCATGAAAGTCATCAGGGAGATCCTTACCACAAAGAGGAGAGTTAAAAAACAATCAGGCAGAAATGAGAAATGCAGTAACTGAGATTTGAAACTGACTGGATGTAATGATGACAAGGATGGAAGCAGACATCCAAATCCAGGAGGCTCAGAGAACTCCCACCAAAATCAATAAAAGCAGGCTAACATCAAGACATATTATAGTTAAATTTACAAAATATTGTGATAAAGGAAAAATCCTAAAAGCAACAAGACAAAAGAAGTCTCTAACTTGCAAAGTAAGACCCACAAAATTAATTGCAGATCTTTGCATAGAAACTTGGCAAGCCAGGTAAGAGTGGCATGATATATTTAATGTGCTGAATGGGAAATATCTGTAACCAGCAATATCCTATCCAGCAAGGCTATAATACAGAATATCAGGAGAAAATTTCCCAAACAAAAACTAAAGGAGTTCATGACAACTAAACCAGCCCTGCAAGAAATATTAAAGGGGACTCTTTGGGTGGGAAAGAAAAAACCAGAAGTGACAAAGACTAGGAAGGGACAGAGAAAATCTCCAAAAACAATGACAAAACAAGTAATAAAATGCCACTAAATTCATATCTATCAATAAGGACTTTGAACGTAAATGGACTAAAGGCGCCAATCAAAAGACACAGGGTATCAGAATGGATACAAGAAACAAGACCCATCTGTATGCTGCCTACAAGAGACTCATTTTAGACCTAAACACACCTGCAGATTGTAAGTGAGGGAATGGAGAAATATTTACCATGCGATGAATGTCAAAAGCAACCTGTAGTAGCAACACTTAAACCATAAAAACTAGATTTTAAACCAAACACTGTAACAGATGAAGGCAGACACAATATCATAATAAAAGGGACAATTCTTACAAGAAGATCTAACAATCATAAATATTTCTGCCGCCAACTTGGGAGCACCCAAATATATACAACAATTAACAACCAACATAAGAAACACATGGATAAAAATACAGCAAAGAGTAGGGGACTTTAATACCCCACCTCTATCAATGGACAGATAATCTAAGCAGAAAATCAACAAGGAAACAATGGCTTTGAATGACAAACTGGACCAGATGACTTAATAGATATATTCAGAACACTGTATTCCAAAGCAGAATATACATTCTTTTCAAGTACACGAGACATTTTTTTTTTGCAGTGTTTCAAGATTCATTATTTATGTCCCACACCCAGTGCTCCATGCAATACGTGCCCTCAGTACCCACCATCAGGCTCTCCCATCCCCCCAACCCTTCCCCTCCAAGACCCTCAGTTTGTTTCTGAGTCCAAAGTCCACATGAGACATTCTGCAGAATAGATCACATATTAGGTCACAAATCAGGCTTCAATATAAAATGTACCTTTTCTGACCACAGCACTATGAAAACTGAAGTCAAGCAAAAGAAAAAATTTGGGAAGACCACAAATACATGGAGGTTAAACACACTTGAGTTGGTCAACCAGGAAATTAAAGAAGAAATCAAAAAATACATGGAAACAAATGAAAATGAAAACACAATGGTTCAAAGTACTGGGATGCAGGAAAAGCCATCCTTAGAGGAAAGTATACAGTAGCATAGGCCTACCTCAAGAACCAAGAAAAATCTCAAATACACAACCTAACCTTACACATAAAGGAGTTAGAAGAACAACAAAGAAAGCGTACAGTCTTCAGAAGGGAAATAGTAAAAATTAGAGCAGAAAGAAATGATACTGAAACAAACAAACAAAAAAGCCAGAACAGATGAATGAAACCAGGAGCTATTTCTTTGCAAATATTAATAACTGATAAACCCCTAAACCAGAATTAACAAAAAAAAAAGAGAGAAAGGACCCAAATAAATGGAATCACAAGTGAAAGAGAAAGAAAAACTAAATCACAGAAATCCAGACAAGTATAAGAGAATATTATGAAAAATAAAATGTCAACAAATTGTATAATAAGGAAGAAATGGATAAATTCCTAGAAACATATAAACAACCAAAACTGGAACAGGAAGAAATAGAAAATTTGATCAATAACTAGTAAAGAAACTGAATCAGTAATCAAAAATCTTCCAACAAACAAAAGTCAAGGGCCAGATGGCCTCACGAGGGAATTCTACTGAGCGTTTTAAGAATTCCTATTCCTGTGAAGCTGTTGCAAAAAACAAAAATGGAAGGAAAACTTCCAAACTCATCCTACAAAGCCATGATTCCAAAACCAGACAAAGACTCTACTAAGAAAGAGAAATACAAGCCAATATTCCTGATGAATATGGGTGCAAAAATTCTCAGTAAAATACCAGCAAATCAAATCCAACAATACATGAAAAGAATGATTCACCATGATCAAGTGGGATTTATTTGGGGGCTGCAACAGGCACTCAATATTCGCAAATCAACATGACATAATACATTAATAAATTTTAAAAAAAAGGATAAGACCATAAGATCCTCTCAATAGATGTGGAAAAAGCATCTGACCAAGTCCAAGATCCAGTCATAATAAAAACTCTCAAGAAAGTAGGGACAGAAGGAACATACTTCAACATAATAAAAGCCACATACAAAAATCCCACATTTTCAATGGGTAAAAACTGAGAGCTTTTCCTCTGAGGTCTGGAAAAAAGACGTACATGTCCACTCTTACCACTGTTACTTAACACAGTATTGGAAGTCTTAGCCACAGCAATCAGACCACAAAAAGAAAAGGCATCCAAATAGGCAAAGAAGAATTCAAACTTTCACTATTTGCAGATGACATGCTATTCCATACAGAAAACCTCAAAGACTCCACCAAAAAATAACTGACATGCATTTAGTAAAGTTGCAGGATATAAAATCAATATATAGAAATCTGTTCCACTTCTGTACAATAATGAAGCAGCAGAAAGGGAAATCTAGTAATCAATCCCATTCAAAACTGCACCAAAAATATAAGATACCTACAAATAAACCTAACTGAAGAGGTAAAAGATGTGTCCAGGGAAAACTAAAACTCTGATGAAAGAAACCGATTTTAGCTTTGACTCCAACATTAACATAAAAATACAACCACTGTGAAGTTATTCACACCACTATATGTAATAGTGAAAAAACTAGAAGTTTCATTAGGAGAGGCTTAGGGATGCCAGGGTTCTGGGAACAAGCATCACGTCAGGCTCCAGGCTCATGGGGAGTGTGTTTGTCCCACTCCCCCTACCCCTCACCCCTGCTCCTACTCTCTCTCTCTCTCAAATAAATAAAATCTCTAAATAAAAAAGGAGAGGTTTGTTTAAATATGGTAAACACATATGGGGGAAAAAGGCTGAGTCACTGCGAAATGCATAGGTGTGCATCTACATATTTTGTATGCATATGTATACACTCATGACCACTGTTTATTGCTAAATGCAAAAAAACACAGCATGTTTGGTAAAATCTATCATTGGTTTAAAACTACATTCAGAGGCGCCTGGGTGGCTCAGTCAGTTAAGTGCCTGCCTTCGGCTCAGGTCATGATCCCAGTGTTCTGGGAGGGAGCCCCACATCAGGCTCCTTGCTAAGCGGGCAGGCTGCTTCTCCCTCTCCCTCTGCCTGCTGCTCTCCCTGCTTATGCTTGCTCTCTCCACCTCTGTGTCAAATAAATAAATAAAAGCCTTAAAAAAAAAAAAAACTACATTCAATTGGTAAAGCTGTAAGGACATATGTACTCTCATATGTTGTTAGTATGATTGCAAAGTGTACAGTCATTTGGAGGGATATTTGGCAATACTTAACAAGACAGCCTTTAAAAGCAATTAACAACTCTTAACAGAAGCCAATACCATAGATACATCTTCAACAATACAAAATTCAATATAAACACAGCTATTCTCTATAGCCTAGTGCTGTTTGCGACTGGGAAACACTGAAAAGAATCTAAATGCCCATACACATAAGATTAGTTAAATAAACTACAGTGTATCCGACAATGAAGTAAAATGCAGCAGTAAAACAAAAGAATGAGGAAGATCTCTATTACCTGATACAGAGTGACTTGCTCCAGGATATACTGTAAATGAAAAAAACAGATCAAATTCCAAAAGAATAGCTGTAGTATGCAACCTCTCATGTATGAAAAAAAAGTGGGATATACAAAAATAAGCATGTACCAGTTCGTTTCTGGAAAAGAAATTCAAGGACTATAAAGCAGAAACTATCGAGACTGATTATATACACAGGGTGGTTAGGAACACTTTTCCAATGTATAATATATGAGGAAGGGAGTGACACTTCTTATAAACCTTTTTGTATAAGTCTGACACCTGGAACCATGGTAATATTTCACATAACTAAAAAATAAATATATACTTCAACATAACCAATGTATGGGGGGAAACCCAAAATGGAATACAAAAAATAACTAAATTGTAAAACAAATGGGTAACAAATTTAACTAGTCAGATAAGAACTGACTTAAGTTACTTTAGAAACAGTATTTCTGACTATATACTGTAAGACTAAAGACATACTATACACAGATACTATACTCTAGAGTTAGGAAATTTGCTCTTCAAAGGGTATGTTTTGGTAATTTTGAAACTGTTTCAAATACAGAAACAATCAAAAAACTTTTTAACATTCTGAAAATGAGCCAAGTATATATATCAAGGATAATGAGAATGAGGTTTTTTACTTTCTTAAAAAGGAATTACAATGGAAGGGAGGCAAGATGGTAGAGAAGTAGGAGACCCCATTTCAAAGGGTCCCCTGAAGTGAGCTAAATATCTACCAGAATACTGTGATCACCCATGAAATCAGCCTGAGATGTAAGATTACACAATTCTGGATCTCTATGGGGGCAGAAGAGCATCAGTGGAAAGGTAAAGCTGAGAAGGAGCACTCAGACTGATTTCAGAGGAGAAAAAGGAAGGGGAGCGAGCCACCAGAAGCGACCAATTAGAAAGTAATACCCCAATACGAAAGGGCCCTGTGCTTGGGGAGCAGCATCAAACTGCAGTCTGGTTAAAAGCACTCAAAAACAAAGGGTCTTAAGAGGTAACTGAGGGAATCTGACAGCTGCTGGCAGGGGCATAAAACTGCGGCTTCGGGCAGCAGGAGAAAGCACTCCCTGGCACCTAAGGGAACCCAGCAGCAGGGGAAGCCATGCTTGGACCACCCCTTGGGCTAGGTGTGCGCAACCTGCAAAGGAGGTGACTCTTACCCTGGCCTTCCGCACCACGAGCGGGACCGCGGGGTCCTAGTGCACCCAGCGCGGGTATGGGCTCCAGAGAGCGTTCAGACAGCGACAACCTCGCAAAAACCATTATCACTAGCGGTTTCTGTGGCATGGGAGTGAAGGGACAAGCAGCGGCCTCGGGCACCATTCTGGCTTGTGACTGGAGATACACTCTACCTGTCATAGGTGGCAGGGTACAGTGGAGAGCGCAGAAGGAGTCTGTGTGCCCCGGACCATCCAGAGGGGAGCTGACTGAGGCCTGGGCACAGACAGCTTACTTTGCCCTGACTTTCCGAAGAAAAGCTGCAAAAAGCTACAAAAGAACAAAACCCTCCAACCGCCTGAAGAACCTCCAGAGAACAAATACCTGAAAAACCGGTTTCCATAGAGCACAGCCCCTTGAGAGGGGGCGGGGGACTCAGCCCAAACAACACTAATTGAAAAACAAGGCAGCAGGCCCCTCCCTCAGAAGGCAGGCCAGAAGAACAAGAGGGCAATCACCAAAGGGTCTCCATAAAACTGTAAAATCCCAGCATCAGGGAAAAAACAATATACTAAGCTACCAGTACTATCCCAAAACCTGTATATTTTATAGATACAGCTTTTCATTTTATTTTCTTTTTAATTTGTTTTCATTATTAAGTTTTCATTTTAAATTTTAAATTCATTCTCACAATCCTTGTTCTTTTTTTAACCCATTTATGATATAATGTGATATTTAATACAATATTCCATAATTTTTTAACTTGAACTTTTTTCATACACATACCTTTGTATCCTTTCTTTTCTTTTAAATATACATACAGATATAATTTCAAGGTAATCCTTCATTCTTTTCAATACTACCCCTATATATAAACCAGTTTTAACTTCATGGTATCCCTAGAAAGTGGAGTCCTCTAACAATAATAACAAGAAACACCCAGGAAGAACTGAAATATTTCCCTTGCTCACAACGAGGGTTTGGACTCACCTTCCCATCCAATTTTTCTATCAATGTTTCTGTGTATTTGTTTTTGCCTTTGTAATATATAAATATTGTTCTTGGGGGTCATTTGGGTTGGGTTTTCTTTTCGCTTTTTTCCCCTTTCTTTACTTTCAACCATCTTTTTGTTACTCTTTCTAATTTTGTGCCACATAAATCCTACCATTGGGGCCCGTTTAGGGCAGGATTTTCGCTGCTTCTTTTCTCTTTTTCTCTTTTTTTTTTTCTTCTTCCTTTTTGGTGGTGACGTCTGATTGCTCCGAAACCTTCCAATGGGCAACTCGCCTGGATTACGGTTGATATATTCAGCTATACATCCCTTTAACCACCCATCACCAAAATGACTCGGAGGAGGAACGCTCAACAGAAGAAAAACTCAGAGACTGCAACCCCTGTCACAGAACTACTGGATATGGACACAAACAATATGACAGAAATAGAATTGAGGGTAGCAATTATCCAAGCAATGGCTAAGTTGGAAAAGACCTTTAGTGGCAAGATAGAAGCTCTAAGCTCTAAGCTCTGAAAGCCTAACTGGCAGAGGTTAACAATGTTATCAGTGAGACCCAATCTAACCTAAATACCGTAACAGCTAGGGTACGTGAAGCAGAAGATCCCATTAGGGATATAGAAGAAAGGTTGACTGAGAAGGAGGAACAGGAGAACTTGTGGACAAACAGCTAAAATCGCATGAAAATGCAATTAGGGAAATAAATGATGCCATGAAATGCTCCAATATTAGAATTACTGGAATCCCAGAAGGAGCTTAAAGAGAGAGAAGGCTAGAAGATATAGTTGAACAAATCCTGGCTGAAAACTTCCCTAACCTGGGGAATGAAAAAAGTGTTCGTGTCCTAGAGGCAGAGCAGACACCTCCCAAGATCAACCAGGCTAGAAAAACCTCCAGGCACATAATTGTGAAATTCACGATTCATAAATTCAAAGAATATGTCTTAAGGGCAGCTAGGGGGAAAAGATCCCCTACATACAGAGGACGAATCATTAGAATAACGTCAGACCTGTCCAGAGAAACCTGGCAAGCCAGAAAGGGTTCGCTAGACATACTCAGGAAAATAAATGAAAAAAATATGCAACCAAGGATAATGTACCCAAAAACATTGACTTTCAAAACTGAAGGAGAGATGAAGAGCTACCAGGACCACAAGGGCTAAAAGATTATTATGTGACCACCGACCCAGCACTACAAGAAATATTAAGGGGGGTTCTATAAAAGAGAAACAAACCCAGGAGTGACACAGAACAGAAATTTACAGAGGTAATCTATATAAAAAAGAACTTCACAGGCAAGAAGATGTCAATAAAAAGGTACCTATCAATAATCACTCTCAACGTGAATGGCCTAAATGTTCCAATAAAATGGCACAGGGTTGCAGACTGGATAAAATGACAGAAGAGTCCATATGCTGTCTACATGAGACACATTTTGAATCTAAAGGCACTAAAAGACTGAAAGTGAGGGTATGGAGGACCGTCTTTCATGCCAACGGACCTCAAAAGAAAGCCGGGTTAGTGATTCTCATATCAAATTAGATTTAAAAAAAAAAAAATTTTTTTTTAAAGATTTTATTTACTTGACAGAGAGAAACACAGCCAGAGAGGGAACACAAGCACAGGGAGTGAGAGAGGGAGAAGCAGGCTTCCCACGGAGCAGGGAGCCCGATGTGGGAATCGATCCCAGGTCTCCGGGATCATGACCTGAGCTGAGGGCAGTTGCTTAACCAACTGAGCCACCCAGGCGCCCCAGACAAATTAGATTTTAATCTAAAAACTGCAGTAAGAGATACAGAAGGACACTGCATCATTTTTAAAGGGTCTATACACCGAGAATATTTAACAATTGTAAATATTTATGCCCCCAACATGGAAGCAGTCAACTACATAAGCCAACTGCTAAGCAAAATAAAGAGTCATATCAATACGAATACATGAATTGTAGGAAATCATAACACACCACTCTCAGCAATGGACAGATCATCTAAACAGAAAATCAACAAAGAAACAAGAGCTTTTTTTTTTTTTTTTTTTTTTTTTGAAACAAGAGCTTTAAATGACACATTGGACCAAGTGGATCTCACAGATATATTCAGAACATTCCACCCCAAAACAGCAGAATACTCATTATTCTTGAGTGCACATGGAACTTTCTCCTGATTAGACCACATACTAGGTCACAGATCAGGGCTCAACTAATACCAAAAGACTGAGATTATTCCTTGCATATCCTCTGACCACAATGCCTTGAAACCGGAACTCAAGCACAACAAAAAGTTCAGGAGGAATTCAAACACTTGGAAGCTAAAGCCTATCCTGCTAGAATGTTTGGTTCAACCAGGAATTCAAAGAAGAACTTAAACATTTCGTGGAAACCAATGAAAGTGAAGAAACATCGATCCAAAAACTATGGGATACAGCAAAGGCAGTCCTAAGGGGGAAATTCATAGCCATCCAAGCCTGACTCAAAAAAACTAAAAAATCCCGAATACACCACCTCTCTTTACACCTTAATGAAATGGAAAATCAACAACAAATTAGGCCAACCCCACACACAAGAAGGGAAATAATTAAGATTAGAGCAGAGATCAATGAACTAGACACTAGAGATACAGTAGAACACTTCAACAAAACTAGAAGCTGGTTCTTTGAAAGGATTAATAAGATCGATAAACCATTGGCCAAACTAATTCAAAAGAAAAGGGAGAGGACCCAAATTAATAAAACTATGAATGAAAGGGGAGAGATCATGATTAACACCAAGGAAATAGAAACAATCATCAGAAATTACTATCAACAGTTATGTGGCAATACGTTAAACAACCTAGAAGATATGGATGCATTCCTGGAAAACTATAAACTTCCAAGACTGAAACAGGAAGAAACTGACAACCTGAATAGACCAATATCTAGTAACGAGATTGAAGCAGTGATCAAAAACCTCCCAAACACCAAGAGCCCAGGACCTAACAGATTCCCCGGGGAATTCTACCCAAACATTCAAAGAAGAAATAATACCTATTTTCCTGAAGCTGTTTCAAAAAATAGAAACAGAAGGAAAACTTCCAGACTCTTTCTATGAAGCCAGCATTACTTTAATCCCCAAACCAGACAAAGACCCCATTAAAAAAGAGAATTTCAGGCCCATATCCCTTATGAATAGGGATGCCAAGATTCGTAACAAGATCCCAGCTAACAGAATACAACAGTACGTTAAAAAGACTACCCACACCACGACCAGGTGTGATTTATCCCTGGGATGAAAGGATGGTTCAACATTCACAATTCAATCCACGTGACAGAACAAATCAATAAAAGAGAGAAGAACCACATGGTCCTCTCAATTGATGCAGAAAACGTGTCTGACAAAATATAGCATCCGTTCCTGATTAAAACTCTTCAAAGTATAGGGATAGAGGGAACATTCCTCAATCTCATAAAATCTACCCACGAAAAACCCACAGCGAATATCATTCTCAATGGGGAAAAACTGACACCCTTCCCACTGAGATCAGGAACAAGACAAGGATGCCCACTCTCACCAGTATTGTTCAACATAGTGTTAGAAGTCCTAGCAACAGCAATCAGACAACAAAAAGAAATAAAAGGTATTCAAATTGGCAAAGAAGAAGCCAAACTCTCTCTCTTCCCAGATGACATGATATTTTATACAGAAAACCCAAAAGAGGGCACCTGGGTGGCTCAGTTGGTTAAGCAACTGCCTTCAGCTCAGGTCATGATCCTGGAGACCCGGGATCGAGTCCCACATCGGGCTTCCTGCTCGGCAGAAAGCCTGCTTCTCCCTCTCTCACTCCCCGGGCTTGTATTCCCTCTCTGGCTGTGTTTCTCTCTGTCAAATAAATAAAATCTTAAAAAAAAAAAGAAAAAAGAAAAGAAAACCCAAAAGACTCTATCCCCAAACTACGAGAACTAATACAACAATTCAGTAATGTGGCAGAATACAAAATCAATGCACAGAAATAGTAGTGTTCTTATACACTAACAATGAAAATACAGAAAGGGAAATCAGAGAATCGATTCCACTTATTATAGCACCAAAAACCATAAGATGACTAGGAATAAACCTAACCAAAGAAGTAAAGGATCTGTACTTGACGAACTACAGAACACTCATGAAAGTAATTGAAGATCCAAAAATATGGAAGAGCATTCCATGCTCACAGATCAGAAGAATAAACATTGTTAAAATGTCTATACTGCCCAGAGCAATCTATACTTTCAATGCCATCCCGATCAAAATTCCACCAACATTTTTCAAAGCGCTGAAACAAACAATCCTAAAATTTATATGGAAGCAGAAAAGACCCCAAATTGCTAAGGAAATGCTGAAAATGAAAAACAAAGCTGGGGGCATCACATTGCCTGATTTCAAGCTTTATTACAAAGCTGTGATCATCAAGACAGCATTTTTTTACTGGCACAAAAATAGACACACAGACCAATGAAACAGAGTAGAGATTCCAGATATGCACCCACAACTCTATGTTCAAATAATCTTCGACAGAATAGGAAAAAATATCCAGTGGAAAAAATACAGTCTCTTAAATAAATGGTGCTGGGGAAACTAGACAGCCACACATAGAAGAATGAAACTCGGCCATTCTCTTATGCTACACACAAAGATACACTTGAAATGGATTAAAGACCTCAAAGTGAGGTAGCAATCTATTAAAATCCTAGAGGAGAACATACGCAGTAACCTCTTTGACACTGGCCACAGCAACTTCTTTCAAGACATTTCTCCAAAGGTAAAGGAAACAAAAGCGAAAGTGAACTTTTGGGACTTCATCAAAATAAAAAGCTTCTGCATAGCAAAGGAAACACTCAACAAAACAAAGAGGCAAGCAACAGAGGGAATGGGAGAGGATATTTGCAAATGACACTACAGACAAAGGGCTAATATCAAGATCTATAAAGAACTCCTCAAACTCAACAACCAAAATAAAGATCATCACCTCAAAAAATGGGCAGGAGACATGAAGAGGGACTTCTCCATAGACGACATACAAATGGCTAACAAACTTATATAAAATGTTCCTCATCTCTCGCTATCATGGATATTCAAATCAAAACCACATTGAGATAGCACCTTCCACCAGCTGGAATGGCCAAAATTAACAGGACAGGAAACAAACAAGAGAGGTTGTGGAGAAAGGGGTACCCTCTTTTTTAAAAAAAAAAAAAGATTTTATTTATGTATTTGACGGAGAGAAACACAGGCAGAGAAGGAACACAAGCAGGGGGAGTGAGAGAGGGAGAAGCAGGCTTCCCGCCGAGCAGGGAGCCCGATGTGGGCCTCGATTCCGGGTCTCCGGGATCATGACCTGAGCCGAAGGCAGTTGCTTAACCAACTGAGCCACCCAGGCGCCCTGAAAGGGGAACCCTCTTACACTGTTGGTGGGAATGCAAGTTGGTGCAGCCACTTTGGAAAAAAGTGTAGAGATTCCTTAAAAATTTAAAAATAGAGCTACCATATGACTCCACAACTGCACTACTGGGTATTTACTCCAAAGATATAGATGTAGTGAAAAGAAGGGGCATATGTGCCTCAATGTTCATTGTAGTAATGGCCACAATCGCCAAACTGTGGAAAGAGCCAAGGTGCCCTTCAACAGATGAATGGATAAAGAAGATATGGTACATATATACAATAGAATACTACACCTCCATCAGATAGGATGAATACCTAACTTTTGTAGCAACATGGACTGGATTGGAGGAGCTTGTGCTAAGTGAAATAAGCCAAGCAGAGAAAGTCAAGTATCATACGGTTTCACTTAGTTGTGGAGCATAAAGAGTAATATGGAGGACGTAGGAGAAGGAAAGCAAAAGGGAAGTGGGGTAAATCGGGGAGGGAGATGAAACATGAGAGACTTCAGACTCAGAAACAAACGGAGGGTCTTGGAGGGGAGGGGTAGGGGGACGGATGAGCCCCTGGTGGTGGGTATTGAGGGCACGTATTGCATGGAGCACTGAGTGTGGGACATAAACAATGAATTTGGAACACTGAAAAAATAAAATAATGTAATTTTTAAAAAGTGCCTTTAAACAGAAAAAACAAAAAACAAATGAACTATAAATAAATTCTAAAGACAAAAAAAACGAAAAAGGAATTACAATGAAGTAAAATGGGATGACTAGAAGAGAAAGAACCCCGTGCTTTTATTTGCCATCACTCATATTAATATGAATTCATGGTTTTATAGACACATGTATGTGTACCTCACATACATGTATGTACAGAAGAATACTTATAGAAAGGATGTCTACATATGTGACTATGAACATACACTTTCTGACTGTTGAATGAGGACCTAAAAACAATACCATAAAAACATGCATTTCTGAGTATACAATACTGAGTACACAACAAGTACAAATATTGTTTTCTGAAAACCATTTTCCAATAACAGGAATCAGGATTCCTTAGAAAAACAATTGATTATAGAGTTGGGTGAGTAAAAAACAAGATGTGTCTAATACATACTGTGGTGTGAGAAAGGAATACAATGCTCAAAAACATGGGAGCATATCAAAAGGAAGGACACAGAAGCCAATCTGAAAAAAAGCTCAATGGCTAAACCTCAGAGCCTTTACAATAAAATGATTGCATTTTGTTATCAATGTTATGCCTAATGAAGCATAAACAAAAGAATGAAAAAAGTATCAGTGAGTCCATGGGTGCCTAGGTGGCTCAGTAGGTTAAAGCCTCTGCCTCTGGGTCAGGCCATGGGTCCTGGGATCCAGGCCCATACCGGGCTCTCGGCTCAGCGGGGAGCCTGCTTCCTCCTCTTTCTCTGCCTGCCTCTCTGCCTACTTGTGATCTCTCTCTTTGTCAAATAAATAAATAAAATTTTTTAAAAATGTCAGTGAGTCCATACTAATAAACATTTGATTAAGTAAATAAAATGGGGAGAAGGGACAGCTATTCCTTACAGACTTCCAGTTATTAAACATAGAAGGAATAATGGAAATCCTAAATAACCTTGAAAGAACACTAACAATCCTTGTGGAAGGTAAAAGGCATGGATGGATAAAATCGGTGGGTAAGAATATGATGAGAAACATGACATCTGCATAATCTCAAAGTATATCCCCACAAGATCCATATAAAATTGAAAGGAAAAAGCAGTAACTTTATTGTAGAAGACTTTGGTACAACTTTAACCAAGAGATGAAAGTTACCATCACATGTACTAAGACACATGGACAACACGTACATATGATAAACAGAGAATGGCACAGCATTACTTCTGTAGTATTGCCAACGCTGCATAACATGAATTAAATCGTGAAAAACGCCAACAAGGGCCGCCTGGTTGGCTTAGTCAATTGAGTGTCCAACTCTTAATCTCAGCTTAGGTCTTGATCTCAGGATCATGAGTTCAAGCCCCACACTGGGCTCCACACTGGGCATGGAGCCTACTTAAAAAAAAAAAAAAAAAAAGCCAAGGCACCTGGGTGGCTCAGTGGGTTAAAGCCTCTGGCTTCGGCTCAGGTCATGATCTCAGGGTCTTGGGGTCAAGGCCCGCATTGGGCTCTCTGCTCAACAAGGAGCCTACTTCCTCCTCTTTCTCTGCCTGCCTCTCTGCCTACCTGTGATCTAGCTCTTTGTCAAATAAATAAATAAATAAATAAAATCTTTAAAAAAACAAAACAAAACAGGACAACAGTTCTTAAAACTATCTGATAAAGACCTTAAAATAGCTATTTATGAAAATGCTGAAAAAAATGCTGAGTTAAGCAATCACAAACTTTCTTGCAACAAATATTAAAAGTGAAAATCGTGTCAATAGGCAATCAATGTCTACGGCCATACCACCCTGAACGCACCCAATCTTGTCTGATCTCGGAAACTAAGCAGGGTCAGGCCTGATTAGTACTTGGATGGGAAACAGGCAATCAAAAAAGTGAAAAGTTTGAAGTTAAAAATACAATAACTAAAATTAAAAAATAAATGGACAGATTCAACAGCACAATAGAGACGGCAAAGGAACCTAGAGATAAATAGAAACTATCCAATACTAATAGAGAAAATATTGAGCATAAATGTACAAAGGCTCAAGGAATGATGAGACAATAACAGAAGGATAAGAAAAAAGAGTGTAGGGCTGAAAATATTTGAGAAAATAAATGCCTAAAAACTTCCTAATGAATTTTGCAATAGACACAGACCTACAGATTCAAGGAACTAAGACAACTTCAAAAGGGACAAACACAGAGAAATCCAAAACCAGATATAGCATAATAAAATTGCCAGAAAGTGAATCTAAAGAAACTATTATAAAAGCAGTGAGAGAAAAATAAAATACTACCACATAGAGGGATAATGATTCAAATAAATGATTTCCCATCAGAAACCACAGCAGCCAGAAGAAAGTGACACACATGTTTAAATGGCTGAACAAAAGGAAATGTCAGCCTAAAATAATCTACACAAAAAAATTACTAGCAGGAATGAAAGTGAAATAAAGACTTTCTCAGACTATAGAAAACTAAGAATATATAGCCCCTGAGAGCTTTTCTGTAAGAATTGTTACAAAAAAGTTGTTCATGTAGAAGGGAAATACCTTCATGTAGAAGGAAACCTGAATCATCAAGAATAAAGAGCAACAGAAATGTTTATCTGAATAACACAACAGATATTTATCTCTCCTGAATTCTTTAAATTTGTTTCAGGGTTGAAAACATAAAATATAGCGGCGCCTGGGTGGCTCAGTTGGTTGGGCCACTGCCTTCGGCCCAGGTCATGATCCCGGAGACCCGGGATCGAGCCCCACATCGGGCTTCCTGCTCAGCGGGAAGCCTGCTTCTCCCTCTCTCACTCCCCCTGCTTGTGTTCCCTCTCTGGCTGTGTTTCTCTCTGTCAAATAAATAAAATCTTTAAAAAAAAAAAAAAAAAAAAAAGAAAACATAAAATATAAACTTCTGAGAATTTTCAATGTATGCCAATACAATACATGACATTATAGCATGAAAGAGAGACAGTTAAAGGACCTAAAAGATGCTAATGTTTCTACATTCCAAAATCAAGGGTAAACTAGACAGCGAAAACTTAAGTACACACTGTGGAACTCCTACAGCTAATACTTAAAAAAAGATACAGTCAAGGGGCACCTGGGTGGCTCAGTTGGTTAAGCGACTGCCTTTGTCTCAGGTCATGATCCTGGAGACCCGGGATCGAGTCCCACATCGGGCTTCCTGCTCGGCGGGAAGCCGGCTTCTCTCTCTCTCACTCCCCCTGCTTGTGTTCCCTCTCTCACTGTGTTTCTCTCTGTCAAATAAATAAAATCTTTAAAAAAAAAAAAGATACAGTCAAAAATAATAATATAAATGGAAAACTAAAAAGTATTCAAATAACCCAAAAGATAGCAGAAAGGGGGGAGAAAGAGGAACGAAAATGGAACAAAGAGAAAACAATGAATAAAGTAGTAAACCTAAATCCAAACATACCAAATTTACATTAAATATGAATTGCCTAGCCACTAAAACTCCAGCACACTGTCAGAATAACCAAAAAAAAAAAAAAAAAAAAAAAAAAAAAAAAAAAAAAAAAAAAAAAAAAAAAAAAAAAAAAAAAAAAAAAAAAAAAAAAAAAAAAAAAAAAAACACTAAACTGTGACACAATATCCTTCTACAATAAAGACTTCAAATAAAGGAATGAGAAAATACACACCATGCAAACACCAACCAAATAAAAGGACCGGCTATATATTAAATACAAAAACATACTTCAGAGAAAAGAAAATTACCAGAAATAATGAGGGGAATTATATAATGAGAAAAGGGTCAATTCAACAAGAAGCCACAGCAGTGCTAAATGTATATGCACCTAACAGAGCTTCCTGATACATGAAACAAAAACTGACAAAAGAAATACAGATCGATGGTATTAACAATTCAACAACAGAAGGATTCATTCTTTTTAAGTACATAAGGAACACTCATGTAAAGCAAAGCCTAATATACATAAAAAAAAAACCTGACAGTAAAGAAAGTATTGCCTCAAACCATAATATAATTAAACTAGAAATTAGTAACAAAAGAAGATTGGAAATTCCCTCAACATTTTAAAATTTAAAAATCAATTACATTTTTCATTCTCAGAAGTTGAAATATTTTTATATTTCCTATTTCAACTTAACATTTTCACTCTTTCCTCTACATTCACAGTAAGTTTAAAATCCTTAAACCATTAATTCTATCATCTATGTCATTTTGAAGTCAGCTTCAATTGATAGATTTCTCTCCTCCTATTTTCCAGATCTATGCAGGCCTGGCATTTGGTTTGTTTTGTTTTTTTTTTTTTCATCTGCTTTATTCACTTTTTGAGGTAAAACTTCTACCTTTCCACTCTTTTCCACACTGGCAGTCAAAAATTACTGGCATTAAGATAGTTACACAATCCAGTGTAAAAATTGGGCAGAAGATCTGAATAGACATTTTCCAATGAAAATATTCAGATAACCAACATGTACATGAAAAGATCCTCAACATCACTAATCATCAGCAAATAAAAAACCACAATGAGATATCACCTCACACCTATTAGAATGATTATCATTAAATAGACAAGAAATAACAAGTGTTTGTGAGGATGTGGAGAAAAAGGAACCCTTGTGCACTACTGGTGGGAATGTAAACTAGGGGAGCCACTATTGAAAACAATATGGAGGATCCTCAAAAAACTAAAAATAGAACTACTATATAATCCAGCAAGTCCCCTTCTGGGTATATATACAAGAGAATTTAAATCAGGATCACCAAGAGATATATGCACTTCCATCTTCCACTGCAGCATTATTTACAAGAGCTAAGATAGAGAAATAACCTAAGTGTCCATTGATGAATGAATGGATTAAGAAAGGGTGGTGTATATTATACAATGAAATATTATTCAGCCATAAAAAAAGAATAAAATTTTGCCATTTGCAACAACATGAATGGACCTCAAGGGCATTATGCTACATGAAGTAACTGAGAAACAGAAAGACAAGTACTGTATTGAGAGCTCTCTTAAATATGTGAAATCTAAAACATCAATAACAAAGCTAAGCTCACAAATACAGAGAAGAGACTGGTGGTTGCTGTAGGTATGGGCACTGGGGGGCAGAGGGGCAACGACAGGCAGGGATGGGTGAAGGGGATCAAACAGTAAAAAGAAAAAAAAAGAAATTCAATACTAAACACCTATTTGAAACTACAGCTCTGTAGCTCATCTTGAGAGATATAAAATAATAGTGTATGAAGTATCATTCAAGAGTAAAAATCAAATATAAAATGGCATTTTTAAGACAAGTTGACTATAACTACACAGAATGTACATGTGTACATTAGTAAACAAATTATTTTGAATAAAAAAAGGTTTAATATTTATTATTTTTGGTAAATTTAAGTTTGGAAAGAAATTAGAATGGAAGAAAGATGTACAGAAAGGTGTAAAACAAAAAAAATTATTTGCATAAGACAGTTTTAGTTTTCCTCATACATCAATCACCAATATTTTTCTTCAGTGTGCTTTTTCCTGCCTTTCAACTTTGTAAAATGGTAAGATGTAAAAAAAATATTTTTATTCCATGTTTAAGAGGAATGCTGTAACATAAAATCTTTTCTCAGTTACTGCTGATGAGGGGGTGGTGGTAGCATAATGCAGAGTTACAGGTACAGGGATGTTTTAAGGGTAAGCAAACTCTGGGGCGCCTGGGTGGCTCAGTTGGTTAAGCGACTGCCTTCAGCTCAGGTCATGATCCCGGAGACCCAGGATCGAGCCCCACATCGGGCTCCCTGCTCGGCGGGAAGCCTGCTTCTCCCTCTCTCACTCCCCCTGCTTGTGTTCCCTCTCTGGCTGTGTTTCTCTCTGTCAAATAAATAAAATCTTTAAAAAAAAAAAAAAAAAAAAAGGGTAAGCAAACTCTTTGATGAACAATTGGTGAGTAAGTATTTTAGACTCTGCAGGCTACATGGTTAATGTCTTAATTACTCAATTCTGCTGTTGTAGAATGGAAGAATCCATAGACAATGGGCATGCAGGTTAAGTATAACTGTATACCAGTAGAGCTATTTATGAACACTGAAATCTGAATTTCACATGATTTTCATGAGTTAAGAAATACAATTCTGCTTGTGAATTTTAATCCACTTCAAAAATGTAAAACTACTCATAGTTTGCTAGTCATACAAAGTCAGGCCAGATTTGACCCACAAATCGTACTTTGAAGAACTTTAGGACTCAAATCATAAAGAGCATGTTCTCCAACATGACAGAATTTTTAAAAATCAAAACCAGAAGAAAAAGTTGGGATTCCACAAATATTTGGAAATTAAATGATACATTTCTAAATTACCCATAAGTCAAAGAAGAAATCACAAATTTTTTTCACAAGCAAAATTAATAGAAAGTACTGTGAAATGAATTATAATAAAATCACAGTATCAAAACGTATGAGACAAGAGGACAACACCAAAAATGGTGGAATAGGGAGCTCCTAGGAGCCATTCCTCCACTGAAATTATTAAGGTGGCAAAAAAATGTAACAAACAACTTTTTCAGAACTCTAGAAGCTAATCAGAAACCTACTACTATCAGGAAATGTTCAAAGAAGAAAGGGGCTACAAATTTTGTTATTTAAAGAAATCTTATCAAGTCACTGCCTAACAACAAAGATAATGGCATGGAGGCTTTGGTGACCATATATGACAAGGAATATAGTCTGCAAAAATAGTTTAAACTTTATTTTTTTTAAAAGATTTTATTCATTTACTTGACAGAAAGATCACAGGTAGGCAGAGAGGCAGGCAGAGAGAAGGGGAAGCAGGCTCCCTGCCAAGCAGATAGCCCGATGCGGGGCTCAATCCCAGGTCTCCAAGATCATGACCTGAGCCCAAGGCAGAGGCCCAACCCACTGAGCCACCCAGGCGCCCCTAGTTTAGACATTAAACAAGTGTGGACTGTCATTAAACAAGTGGGGATGACAGCAGCCCACAATACGGAACAACACAAACCCTGGGGAGGGGGCAAATATTCTGATTTCCAGAGCCACCATACTACAAAATTCAAAGTGCCTACTTTTCAAGACAAATTTTCATTAAAAAAGTATTAGGCATGTAAACAAACAAGTAGGTATGGCCCATTCACAGAAAGAAAAAAGTTAGCAGAAAGTGTCCCTGAAGAAGCCCAGACATTAAAATTCCTATATATTCATATATATATATATATATATATATATCAACTATCATAAATATGCCAAAGAGGTACAGAAACCAGGGACAAAAACTAAAGGAAACCAGGAGAACAGCATATCAACAAACAGAAAATAACAATAGAAATTACAAAGAGGAACCAAATACAAATTCTGAAACTGAAAAGCACAATAACTGAAATGAAAAATTCGGGGCGCCTGGGTGGCTCAGTTGGTTAAGCAACTGCCTTCGGCTCAGGTCATGATCCCGGAGACCCGGGATCGAGCCCCACATCGGGCTCCCTGCTCGGCGGGAAGCCTGCTTCTCCCTCTCTCCCTTTCCCTGCTTGTGTTCCCTCTCTGGCTGTGTTTCTCTCTGTCAAATAAATAAATAAAATCTTTAAAAAAAAAAAAAATGAAAAATTCCCTGAATTTTAGAGGAGTTCAACATAAAATTTCAATAGGCTGAAGAAAGAATAAATGACCATGAAGATAGGTAAATTAAGATTATCTAGTGTGAGGAATGGAAAAGGAAAAAACTGAAGAAAAATGAAAAGAGCCTAAAAGACAACATCAAGTGTACCAACATATGCAAAATGAGAGGTCCAGAAAAAAGTAAGAGTCATAAAGAATGTAACAGTGGCCAATCTACATAACTTAAAAAATTCAATGAACCCCAAAGAGTATAAACTCAAAGACATCCACAGTGAGATGTAGTATGACCAAACTGCTGAAATTCCCAACAAGAATCCTACGATCAAGAAAAGAGAAGCAACCCAACATCAGAGATCATGGAGGTCAGAAGGCAGTGCAATGACATATTTAAAGTGCCGAAAGAAAAAAGCTGTCAAACAAAAAAATCTGTAAAAAATGTCTTTCACAAATAAAGGAAAGAGATCAGCTTATGGCATGACCGTATGAGGAGCTCAAGTGACCTGCTGCTCCCCACTAAAACTGATGAAAACTGTTTCTTTTAAAAAGCCATTTAGGGGCGCCTGGGTGGCTCAGTTGGTTAAGCAACTGCCTTCAGCTCAGGTCATGATCCCGGAGACCCTGAACTGAGCCCCACATCAGGCTTCCTGCTCGGCAGGAAGCCTGCTTCTCCCTCTCTCACTCCCCCTGCTTGTGTTCCCTCTCTAGCTGTGCTTCTCTCTGTCAAATAAATAAATAAAATCTTAAAAAAAAAAAAAAAAAAGATTAAAAGCCATTTAAAGCCTCTGGAAACCGATCTAAGGATAAACGACAAATGAAGAAACAAATACTCAAGAACAACTTCACAAATTCACTAAGAAAGATGAATCTAGGGCAGCTGGGTGGCTCAGTGGGTTAAAGCCTCTGCCTTGGGCTCAGGTCATGGTATCAGGGTCCTGGGATCCAGGCCCGCATCCGGCTCTCTGCTCGGCGGAGGGACTGCTTCCTCCTCTCTCTGCCTGCCTCTGCCTATTTGTGATCTCTCTCTCTGTGTCAAATAAATAAATAAAATCTTTAAAAAAAAAAAAGAAAAGAAAAGAAAGATGAATCTATTTGAAGCAATACCACTGCCTCCCTCCCTTTCTCATCTCAAGGAAGGGGAATCTCCACTCCAGATTCCTGCAACCAAGAACACAGAGCTCCCTTTCTGCCCCTCCCCACAGGTCCCATTCAGAGTGCTTTCTCCCCAGACCAGATTTTCTCATCCAGCCCCACGCTGCCTGTTAACAGGGTTGAATCCTGGGCAAGTGTGGTGAAGCGGTAGGGGTTCCAGACCCTTCAGCTCCCACTAGTGCAATGTATACTTTACTGGGTATGGTGCATGGAAAAGACCCGGACCCTCCTCATCCCTGCCCTGGGCTGTGAGGAGAGAAAAGCAAACCCAGATGACCTCTGGCTACACCCTACACCCCAAAAAGTACTGTCACTCAGAGAGAAACTTGCAGTTGTTCCTACCCCACCTCCAGAAACCAAGCTTCTGTTCGAGGGAAGAAGCAGACATTAAAACAGCTCTTAATTTCTTCCCAAAAGGACTGACTTCATTTGCAAGAGTATGGAGAAGGTCAGGCCTAAAGGACTCCTGAAAAGACAATGAGGTTGTAGCAAAAGCCAATTAGCAGATTCAAAATATACAGGCTAAACTCTACCTAGGTAAGCTGGTTTACAGGAGAGAGCTGGGGACTGAAACCACTGGGAAGAGACCTCCTAGAGTCAGGACAAGTATCAAACACTAAACTCGAAAGAAAACTATTTCAAAGGACCCATATTTTGATTGGATTAACTTTTAAAGTAGTTTATGCCCTGGGGCATTATGGAAAACAACTGAACTACTAGCTCCCAGCAAGCTGATTTTGGCTGCTGGGTGTGGTAAGGGAAAAACAGCCCTAACAAAACCAGTCATCCCAGGGTGACTGTGGGCATATTCAAATTGCCCCTCCCTAAGGACCACCATCAGAGGACTAATCTTGTGGGAAAGAAGACTACCATGAGATACGATTTCACATCCATTAGGATGGCTAGAATTAGATGAAGTCAGATACGACAAGCCTTGGTGAGAATGCAGACAAGTTAGAGCCCTCACACGCCTTTGCCGTGAATGTAAAATGGTTGCCACCACTTTGGAAGAGTTGGGCAGTTTCTCAAAAAATTAAACATAGCTACAATAAGACCCAGCAAAAACACTCTTAAGTATACACCTTGAGAAATGAAAATGTGTCTAGAGAGAAATTTGTACATGAATGTTTTAGCAGAATTATTCTTATTTGCCTAAAGGTGGAAACAACCCAAATGTCCATCAATGAATGAATGCATAAACAAAATGTGGTATATCCATAATGTGGAACATTAATCAGCCACAAACAGAATGAAGTACTGATACATGCTACAACATGGATGAACACTACAGTATTATGCTAAGTAAAAGAAGCCAATCACAACAGACCACATACTATACGATTCCACTCATACAGAATGTTCAAAAGTAGGAAATCTACAGAGACAAAAAGTAGATTACTGGTTGGCTAGGGCTGGGCAGATAGGGTTCAAGGGGATGTGACGTTATAATTTAAGTGCATGGACTTCTTAGGGTGATGAAAATACTCTAAAATTACTGTAGTGATGGCTGTACATAAGTTAAAAACCACTGAACTGTATACTTTGAATGGGTAACTGTATGGTGTGTGAATTATATTTCTGTCAAAAGAACAGGAAGAAGAAATTAAGGCATTTCCAGATAACGAAAACATGAGGGAATTTGCTGCTAACAGACCTACCCTACATGAACTGCCAAAGGGATTTCTTCAGGCTAAAATGGAAGGATAATAGAAAGTAACTGAAAAGTGCATGAAGAAATAAAGAACATGGGTAAAGATAACTACACAGATAACTATGAAAGCCAGTATTATTGTTTTGGGTTAGCAACTCTTTTTTTTTTTTTTTTTTAATATGACTTAAAAAGAAATAGACAAGCTGATCCTAAAATTCATATGGAATTGCAGGGGGCCGGAAAGCCAAAACAATCTTGAAAAAGAACAAAATCAGAGGAATGACCTTTGCAATTTTAAAACTTACTACAATTAACTGTAATTAAAATAGTGTGGTACTAGCATTAGGACAGATATAGAGACAAATGGAATAAATCTGAAAGACCTGAAATAAACCTGTAGCTAACTGATTTCAACAAGGGTGCCAAGACCATTCAACAGGGAATGAAGTCTCTTCAACATATGGTGGTGCTGGGACAACTGGCTATGTGCATGTAAAAGAATGCAGTTGGACCTCACACCATATACAAAAATTAACTCAAAATGGATCAATGACATAAATACAGGAGCTAAAAATCATAAAACATTTAGAAGACTACACAGAGATAAATCTTCATGACTTTGGATTTGATAAAAAAAACTCTTAGATTTGACACCAAAAGCACAAGCAACAAAAGAAAAAAATAGACAAATTGGACTTCGAATTTAAAAAAAAAAAAGTTGTACACCAAACCAAAGGACATTATGAGTGAAAAACACCTACAGAATGGGGGGAAAAAAAAAACAACTTACAAACCATATATATAACAATTCAGAATACATATGAATTGTATGAATACATATGAATGAATTCTTACAATGCAACAAAAAAACCCAAATTAAAAAATGGACAAAGGACCTGATTGTTGCAAAGAAAATATATGGCTAACAAGCACATGAAACCATGACCCAAATCAGTCTCTAGGAAAATGCATATCTAACCCATGACATACCACTAATTCAAACATACTAAATTGGTTGTAATTTTCTTTAAAAAAAAAAAAAAAAAAAAAAAAAAAACGGAAATAACAAGTGTTGGCAAGGAAGCACAGTAATTCTATGTTTAACCTACAGCAAAATCCTGAAACTATCTTCCACAGCAGCTGCACCAATTTATATCCCAAAAGCAATGTACAAGGGTTCCGATTTCTCTACTTCCTTACCAACATTTATTTCCTGCTTTTGTTTTTCTTTTAATTAGATTCTGCCTTCAACTTAAAAGAAACTTTAAATGGCCCCTGTACTGTAATCCAGGTAACAGGCATTTAAAAATTCATCTTTTTTATTGACGTTTCTTTCAAAAATTTCTCTTAAAATTTAAAAAAATAACCCATCTTAGAAGGAGTTCACATGTCACAAAAGTTTAAGAAATGCATGGGACATATAATCACTGTTTAAAATAATGGTTACCTCTGGGGATGAAGGAAGAAGAGATGAATCCAGGAATGGGTGCACAGAGAACTTCAACTATCATAGAAATGTATTATTTTTATGTTTGGATGATGAAAACAAAGGTTCACTGTTTTTGTTTTGGTTCTTTTTTTTTTTTTTTGCATTTCTCATTGTGTTATTCTTTATATGTTTGTATATCTTAAGTACTTATTTCACAACATATGTGGAAACCCCACCAAAAAGACAAAGAAAAAAAAGTTAATCTTACATTCCCTCATCACCACCCCTCTGACCAAAGACACATGATCATACTAGGTATCTGCAACTTACTTTTCTCACATAATAATATAACATTCTCTAGATCAAAAGTGTGTAAAAAGGTAAATCTGTTTCTACAGCTGCGAAGTATTTCTAACACCAACGTCCCACAATTTATTCCAACATTCTATAGATAGATATACAGGTCGTTTCCAGTTACTCGTCAAAAAAACAAAGCTGCAAAATTTTTACTGTCTTCCCCAAACATGTTATGCCTAATATAAATTTACTTTCACCAACGGATTTGAGCACGGAAAATCTGCTTTCCCTACTCAGTGAAAAATCAAGGTAATAATCCACAAAATAATGTAACAATTCGTCCAAAGATTACCTGTACACACACGCACACACCTACCTCTGAACAGAACAATGTGCTTCCAGAACAAATGTTAATGTTACAATGCCCAGAAGTCCTCATCTAAAAATAAAGGGCTTTAAAAGGTTTTTTAATCTAGCCCATGAATATGTTACAAACTGATCAGTTTATCCGAACTACAACGTTTGAACGCGAAATTCGGCACGAAGAAAGTAAGAGAAAGTAGGTCCAAGAGGTTAGGCTGCTCCTGAAAGCGCTCTAGGGACACAAAATCTTTCATTTTGAGCCCACGTGGTGTCAATAAAAACCCATTTAAACAAGAATAAATGAGAGGAAAACGGCCCAGAATCCCTCCTACGAGCTAATATCCGCAACCATCTAGCTTCATCAGTGGTGGTAAGGTAACTAAAGAAAGAGAAATTACTCTCCGATATTTTATAGCTAGGCGAGAAAGAAAAATGAGAAACAGGCCGGCTCCTCCCCCCACTCAGGCAGGCCACGCGATCCCGAAGTGTGTAGCCTTACAAAGGGACACTCTTCTAGCTTACGTGAAGTTCATCACTCACCACAAAACAAAAGTTGGCGAGCTTCTATACCTTCCTCAGATTTGTTCATTGGCTGATTTCCACACCTCGTACGCCGGCAGTACTTTCCCCAGTACGCACGCCGCCATCTTAGGTCTTAGTTCAGCTTTAGGGGATAGGGCGATAAAAGCTTGGGGTGGGCGTCACAGCCAAATAGGTCCGTGCCCAAACGCCGTGCACTGCCGAAATGGCTCCGCCGGCAACGTGAACCGGCTTCCCGGCGGCCCCACCCCCAGTTTCCAGAGAGATTGCGCGTCCTCTTAACAGCCTTTATCCTCATCAGAATTGCCTCGTTCTTCCTCCCTTTCTTTCTCCATCCCAAATTTCTTTTGCCTTTGCCTCCGCTCCCTTCTTCTTTCTACATTCTAAATATCTCTCGTTCTCTTCGACTTTCACTTACCTCATAGGTGTACGGCATTTTATAATGACAAAATTGTCTTTCTGTTATTTTGCCAAATTATTATAATACTGAAAGGTAGGCTGGGGACTGATTTTTCCCAATTTTATAAGTGAGGAAACTAAGGCCCAGAAGAGGTGAACCAATATCCAAAAGCTGTAACAGCTAGTAAGTAAGTGCTAGTAAGAGTGGACACAACCTAATTCTTTTTGCTGCAATGAGCCCTATGCTGCTAGAGATCAAAGTCCAGTTCAACTAATTGAAAAGATGGGAAAACTGAAGACAGAAATAGGAAGGGTCTGGGCCTAAATTCATAGACAAAACTGGATTCAAAACAAGTTTCTTCCTTGTTTAATTCTGTAGCAGTAAGAATCTTCATAAAGGGGTTGGGATGTTGTTCTCCAGCCTAAAGCTTCTTTGCTCTTCTTTTGACTGAGCTCAACCCTGACGCTTTTAAAAAGCTTCTATATGTGGGGCGTGTGGGTGGCTCAGTTGGTTAAGCGACTGCCTTCAGCTCAGGTCATAATCCTGGAGACCTGGGATCAAATTTCCACAAGGGAAATGCTTCTCCCTCTCTCACTCCCCTTGCTTGTGTCCTCTCTCTGGCTGTGTTTCTCTCGTCAAATAAATAAAATCTTTAAAAAAAAAAAAGCTTCTAGTATTAAAAACATTTATCTTTTTCTGGCCCTCTCCATGAGGGAAAAAAAACACTAGTCGGATGCGAGCCCCCAAAACACGTTTTAAAAACGAGGCTGAAACTTTTTTGTGAAGAATCGTGCACGAATGGTGTGAAAGATTAGTGAGGGGAGGTTTGTGCTGTATGGGAAAGACAATTTAGGAGTCCTAATCCCTTTCCAAAGGTATAGTTTCTCTCTCCATTCTAATGTTATCTCTAACTTTGTACAAGAACCCAGCATAGATTATGCTTATTCTATTTCTTAGCGTCATTACTTTTTCTTTCTTTATTTTTTTAAGATTTTATTTATTTGACAGAGAGAAACACAGCCAGAGAGGGAACACAAGCAGGGGGAATGAGAGAGGGAGAAGCAGGCTTCCCGCTGAGCAGGGAGCCGGGCCTCCATTCAGTCTCAAGGATCATGACCTGAGCCGAAGGAAGTCGCTTAACCAACTGAGCCGCCCAGGATCCCATTCTTTCTTTATTTTGATAATTGTCACCTTCAAAGAGAGGTTAATCATAGAGAATTGTGTAAACTTCTGGGCCTTGATTTATGGCCATTCTTGTGTAAAACACTGGATTGTTTGACAATCTGTGTTGTCAGTAATCTGTGTAGTGAGATGAAAAGATCTTAGTTTAAGCTTGAGGTGTGTCATTGCCGGAGCTTTAGACAAGTGTGAGCATATCTTGGGAACTGGTAGGGCAGACACCAGGAGTCAATTGCAGAAGCAACTTCTGACTTTTTGAAAAATAACTTATCCTAAGAGAGGAGGAAAAGTCAGGCAAACAACCTAGGGTAAAGGGAAAACAAATTCTGAGTATTGCAGGGAATTTGGTTGTACTACCAAGTGTATTTATTTTGAGCTAAGTGTGCAACATCTCTCTACATCAATTTAAGGGTAAGGAGAAAAGTGGAGAGCATTGAGTGAAACCTATTTCAGTTTTGCTCTGATGACTCTCAGAACTTTTTCTGTCTAGAACAAATGATAATTTGAATTTTAAAGAAATACATATAAATAATCAGGAAGCATTAGTAGAACAATGGGCTTTTGAAGCTGCTAGTCAGTATTAGGGGGAAAAAGCCTGATGCACTGTTTCATTCAGTGGTGTTTCAAATTGAGAGGTACTAGACCTGGGGACCTAGGGGGAGAAAAGCTCTATTAATTCACAGCAAAGGTAGAAACCACTGCCTCTAACCACTCACATTTCTTGTAGTCTACCTGCCTTGATCCCAAGAAAAATGCCTCCAGAATATACCAGAGACAGAGTTTGGTAGCCAGGCTACAATATTTGCTCTTCAAGGCTGATCCTGGTGACTTCCTGGACTCTTGATCCAATCAGTACCTGTTCCACTCTCTCTGAGAGCCCAGTTTTCCTCTTTCATTGTAATAGTTTCAAAAGTAAGAAAACTCTCCTGCAAGGATATAAAATCCAAATAAGCAAAAAAAAAAAAAAAAGAGTTGGGGGGCACCTGGGTGGCTCAATTGATTAAGCGACTGCCTTCGGCTCAGGTCATGATCCTGAAGACCCGGGATCGAGTCCCACATCTGGCTCCCTGCTCAGCGGGAAGCCTGCTTCTCCCTCTTTCACTCCCCCTGCTTGTGTTCCCTCTCTGGCTGTGTTTCTCTCTGTCAAATAAATAAAATCTTAAAAAAAAAAAAAAGAGTTGGGATTTCACCATCATCTGGCCATTGTTAGCAGACGCTCAGTTGGAGAATATATGAACATAATTGCACAGGCAGTGATCTCTGGGACAATAATTTCTCTTACCTTTGCATTTATTTTTTAAAATAAACAAATGAGTAATGAATCTATAAATAACAGTCCAAATAATAGATGCATGCATAGTTAGACTAGAATACGTTAATTCAAAACACCAATTGGGAAAAAGTACAATTTGATGTGGCGAATGGAAGACCAGATACACCAGAATTTATTCATTCATTATGAACTTGCTTGTAGGGATGTCTGGGTGGCTCAGTCAGTTAAGCATCAGACTTAGTTTCAGCTCAGATCACAACCCCCATGTCGGGCTCCACATTCAGCACTCTGCATGAGATTCTTTCTCTTTCTCTCCCCATCTGCCCCGCCCCCAGTTTATGTGTGCGTGCATGCATGCTCTCTATTTCTCTTTCCAATAAATAAATAAATAAAATATATTTTAAAAAGTACTTGTATGGGGCGCCTGGGTGGCTCAGTGGGTTAAGTCTCTGCCTTTGGCTCAGGTCATGATCCCAGGGTCCTGGGAACCAGGCCTGCACTGGGCTCTCTGCTCAGCAGGGAGCCTTCTTCCTCCTCTCTCTCTCTACCTGCTTCTCTGCCTACTTGTGATCTCTGTCAAATAAATAAATAAAATCTTTAAATAAATAAATAAATAAATAAAAGTACTTATATAAAGAATAGGGCTCCACAAAACGGTGGTTGAGAATACAAATATGAATAAAACCCAGTCTTGGTCCTCAAGATTAGGTTCAAGTTGGGGAGGGGAAATAAAAGGAGTTTTAAAAGAATTATAAGAAGTATGATTGAATCAGACTCTGTACTAGGTACAAGGTGGGAATAAAAGCGAGGTTTGAGTGTGCAAAGAATATGGGGATAAATCTACTATGATTCTTAGCCTCAGGGAATTTACAGATGAGGGGAGAAAAATAAAACATGAGGGTTGAGTAATGTTTTTAATTAGGGGGTTCAAGGAGATCAAAAAGCATTTGACACATATAATGCACACATTTCACACCTAAAATGATTTATAAGATCATACATTTTTCAAAGCACGGTACTAAGTGATGTAGGATATGAGAAGAACAGCAACAAGAAGAAATCTACAAATGTACTTTGAACCACTGAGGGCATTTATATAGAATGAGGATGTATCATGAGACATGTACAGTCACATAACTTTGTCTGTATAAAGTTGACCTGTCCTGAAGGTCTTTTTTTTTTTGAGGTATAATTCACATACCATAAAATTCATCATTTCAAAGAGTATGATCCAGTAGTTGTTAGTATACTCACAGATTTATGTAACCCTCACCACTATCTAATTTCAGAACATTTTCATTACCCCAAAAAGAAATCCCATACCCATTAACACTCATCCCCCTTTCCCCCAGACAAACAAGTCCCTGGCAATTTCTAATTTATTTTCTGTCTTTATGGAATCTCTTCTGAAAATTTCATACAAATTAAATAATACAGTAGGTGGCCCTCTGTGACTGGCTTCTTTTGTTTAGCATAATATTTCCAAGGTTTATGCATGATATGAACATTTGTGTACAAGTTTTATGTAGACGTGTCTTCAGTTCTCTCAGGCATATAGTTAGGTATACAACTGCTGGATAATATGGTATCCCTACGTCGAACCCTTTGAAAAATTGCAAACTCTCTTCCAAGGCACTGTACCATTTTACATTACTACCAGCAAGTATCAGGGTTCCAGTCTCTCCACATTCTCACTAACATTTGTCATTTTAATTTTAGCTAGCTTAATAAATGTGAAGTAGCATCTCATTGTGTTTTTGATTTACATTTCCCTGATGGCTAACAAGGTTGAGCATCTTTGTATGTACTTATTGGCCATTTGCATATCTTCTTTGGAGAAATGTCTGTTTAAATACTTTGCCCGTTTTTCAATTGGGTTATTGGTCCTTTACTGTTGAGTTGGGAGATATATATACCTGGATATGTGTTCATTATCAGATATGTGGTTTGCAAATATTTTATCTTATTCTATGGGTTTTTTCAGTTTCTTGACATGTCATCTAAAGCATAAAATATTTTAATTTTGATTAACTGTAATTTATCTATTTTTTCTTTCTTTCCTTGGACTTTTGATGTCATATCTAAGAAACAATTGTCTAACCTTAAGGCATAGCGATGTACACTTAAGTTTTCTTCTAAGACTTTTATAGTTTTAACAGTTACACTTAGATCTTTAACCTAATTTGAATTATTTTTTGTATATTGTGGAAAATAGGCATCTACCTTCTTTCTTTTGCATGTAAATATTCAGTTGTTCTGGCACCATATGTTTAAAAGACTAGTCTTTCTTTATAGGAAATTGACCATAAAATGTGAAGTTTATTTCTGAACATTCAATTCTATTTTATTTATTTATTTATATTTCTAACCTATGTCTCTACTACAAATCTTGATTACTGTAGCTTTTTTTAAATCTTTTTTTTAAGATTTTATTTATTTGACAGAGAGAAACACAGCCAGAGAGGGAACACAAGTAGGGGGAGTGAGAGAGGGAGAAGCAGGCCTCCCGCCGAGCAGGGTCCCAGGTCTCCAGGATCATGACCTGAGACAAAGGCAGTTGCTTAACCGACTGAGCCACCCAGGCGCCCCTATTACTGTAGCTTTGAAGTGAGTTTTAGAATCAAGAGGTGTGAGTGCTACAAATTTATTCCTTTTTATCTGGATTGTTTTAGCTATCCTGGTCCTTTGTGTTTTCATATTAATTTTAGGATCACCTTGGCAATTTTTGAAATAGTCAAGGTGGAATTTTGATAGGGACTGTGTTAAATGTGTACAAAACTTGAGAAAGTATCAACATCTTAACAATATTAAGTCTTCTAATCCATGAACATGGAATGGATGTTTTCCCACATATTCAGGTCTTCTTAAATTTTTATCAGTGACATTTTGCAATTTTTCTATTACAAGTTTTATACTTTTTTGTTAAATGTATTCCTAAGTGGTTTTGATGCTATTTTAAATAAAATTGTTTTCTTAATTTCATTTTCAGATTGTTCATTGCAAATGTATGAAAATACAACTGAATGTTTTATGTTGGCTTTTTATTGTACAACCTTATCAAAATGACTTATTAGTTCTACTTCTAGTACTTTTATGGATTCCCTAGGTTCTTCTGTATACAAACTTATGTAATTTGAAAGTAGATATAGTTTTGCTTCTTTTTTTTTTGAAGATTTTATTTATTTATTTGACAGAGAGAAACACAGCTAGAGAGCGAACACAAGCAGAGGGAGTAGAAGAGGGAGAACAGGCTTCCCACTGAGCAGGGAGCCCGATGAGGGGCTGGATCCCAGGACTCCGGAATTATGACCCAAGCTAAAGGCAGAAAAGCCTAAGGACTGAGCCACCCAGGTGCCCCTACAGTTTTATTTATTTCTTTTTTTATTTAAATTCAATTTATTTAACATATGCTGTATTATTAGTTTCAGGGGTAGAATCCAGTGAAGTTTTACTTCTTTCTTAATCTAAATTTATTTTATCTCTTTGTCTTTCCTAATTGCCCTGACAGAACCTCTATTACAAGCCTGAATAGAAGTGGTAAGAGAAGGGGCCCTTGGGTGGCACAGTCAGTTAAGTGCCCAACTCTTGATTTCAGCTCAGGTCATGGTTTCAGCTCAGGTTGTGGTCTCAGGGTCATGAGATCAAGCCCCACATCAAGTTCCGTGCTGAGCATGGAGTCCACTTGGGAGTCTTTCTCCTTCTCCCTCTGCCCCTCACACTTGTGCTCTCTCTCTCTCTCAAATAAATAAATAAGTCTTGGGGTGCCTGGGTGGCTCAGTCATTAAGCATCTACCTTCAGCTCAGGTCATGATCCTGGAGTCCCAGGATTGAGCCCTGCATTGGGCTTCCTGCTTGTCGGGAAGCCTGCTTCTCCCTCTCTCACCTTCCCACCCCCTCCCCCACCCATGCTCGTGCTAGTGTTCCCTCTCTAGCTGTGTTTCTGTCTTTCAAATAAATAATAAATAAGAAATCTTTTTAAAAATATAAATAAATAAATAAATAAATACACAAATAAATAAATAAATACATACATACATAAATAAATCTTTTTAGATGGGGGGCTGGCGGTGTTTGCCTGGGTGGCTCAGATGGTTAATTGTCTGCCTTGGGCTCAGGTCATGATCTCCAGGTCCTGAATTGGAGTCCCACATTGGGCTGCCAGATCAGCGGGGAGTCTGCTTTCCCCTCTCCCTCTGCCACTCCTGCTGCTTGTACACTCTCTCTCTCTCTCTCTTTCTCTCTCTCTCTCAAATGAATAACATTTAAAAAGAAGTATGGGCTCCTGGGTGGCTCAGTGGGTTAAAGCCTCTGCCTTCGGCTCAGGTCATGATCTCAGGGTCTTGAGATCGAGGTCCGAATCAGGCTCTCTGCTCAGCGGGGAGCCTGCTTCCTCCTCTCTCTCTGCCTGCCTCTCTGCCTACTTGTGATCTCTCTGTCAAATAAATAAATAAAATCTTTAAAAAAAAAGAAGTAGTAGTAGTAGTAATAGTAGTAGTAGTGGTGATGGTGAGAGAAAATATCCTTGGTTTATTCCTGACCTAAGAGGAAAGGATTTTTATTGGTATGGTATTGGCTTCCTACTGCCAGTATAACAAATTACTGCAAAGTTAGTGACTGAGTGTAATACAAAGTTTTTCTCTTAACATTTCTGGAGATAGGATATCTGAAATCAGTTTCTCCTAGTTAAAATCAAGATGTCAGCAAGTCTGTATTTCTTCTGGAGGTTCTAGGGAAGAATCTGTTTCCTTGCCTTTTTTTTTTTTTTTAAGATTCAGAACCTGGCTCACAGGCAAGGCTTTAAAAAAAAAAAGATGTTATTTATTTATTTGACAGAGAGAAACACAACAAGAGAGGGAACACAAGCAGGGGGAGTGAGAGAGGGAGAAGCAGGCTTCCCGCCAAGCAAGGAGCCTGATGTGGGGCTCGATCCTGGGACTCCAGGATCATGACCTGACCTGAAGGCAGACATTTAACAACTGAGTCACCCGGGCGCCCCACATTTTCTTGCGTCTATAGGCTGCATGCATCCCTTGGGTCATGGGCCCCTTCCTCAATCTCCAAATTTCAACAGTGTAGCATCAACCCTAATCTCTCATATTCTCTCTTTGACTTTGATCCCCTGTCTCCTTCTTATAAGGAAACTTATGATTACATTGGGCCCACCCAAATAATCCAGCATAATTTCCACATCTCAAGATCTTAGTCACATCTAAGTCTATTTTACTATGTGAGGTAACATGTTCACAGTTTCTAGGGATTAGGACAGGAAACTTTATTCAGCCTACCAAAGATGCCCCTTTTCAGTTTGTGCAAGTTCCCTTCTATTCCAACTTTGTTTTGTTTTTCATGAAAGGGTTTGGATTTTGTTAAAGTTTTTTCCCTACATCTACTGAAATGGTCATGTGGTTTTGTACTTTATTCTATTAATAGTGTGATTGATCTTTATATGTTGAATCAATCTAACGTTTCTGCAGTAAATTTCACTTCTTCATGACATATAATCCCCTTTATATGTTTCCAGGTTCAGTCTGATAGTATTTTGTTGAAGCTTTTTGTGTTTATAATCATAAGAGATATTGGTAGTTTTCATTTCTAATGATGTCTTTCTTCGGTTTTGATACCAGGATAATTCTAGTGGCAGAGAATGAGTCAGAAATTGTTCCCTCCTCTTCTATTTTTTAATGAAGAGTTTGTGAAGCACTGTTAATTCTTCTTTAAACATTTGGTAGAATTAACCGGTTAAGTCATGTGGACCTTAGCTTCTTTCTATGGGCTTTTCATTGATTACTAATTCTCTCTCTTCACTTTTATTTTTTTTTCCTTTTTTCTCCTAGTCTTTTATTTTATTTTTTTTTAAAGATTTTTATTTATTTGACAGCGAGAAACACAGCGAGAGACGGAACACAAGCAGGGGGAGTGAGAGAGGAAGAAGCAGGCTTCCTGCCGAGCAGGGAGCCCGATGTGGGGCTCGATCCTGGGTCTCAGGGATCCTGACCTGAGTCGAAGGCAGTCGCTTAACCAACTGAGCCACCCAGGCGCCCCTCCTAGTCTTTTATTTAACAGTAATCGTTAACAATAAGTGCCAAAGGAAAGCAATAAACAAAAGCAGGGAATTTGCATAGTAGATGGGAAATGACTGTGAGCCATGGCAGACCAGAAGTTCCTGTTTTCTTCTGTGGGGCCAGGAGTCCGCACATGTTTGTTTTCACCCACAAAGGTCTCAAACAGCTTAGACGGGAGGCTCAACGTGATGACTGGTCCTAATTTTTGCTATTCAACCATTTTTCTTGATCTTGCTCTCTGACTCCATGCTTTCCCGACTATTCAATGGATTTGTAGTAAACTTCCAAAATAAAGGGAAATTTCTTGCTCATTGTTTGCCTGAAATATATAACCAACAGGCAGGTGAGTGGGTGGGAAGGGAGAACTGTTCTGCTGTTTACAATGCTGTACCTGAGCTGCTTACATAGAAGACTGCCTCTATCTCTTCACTTTTAAAGATCTAGCCAAATGTTTTACTTTTTCTTGAGTCAGTTATTCTTATTGAGTCAGTTATTGAGTCAGTTATAGTTTGTGTTGTTATAATTTTGAATATGTCTTAAAAGTATTTCAGATAAAATTTATATAGGACTTAAGTCATCAGAATATTTATTAGCCAAGTCATTGGCTTCTCTTTGTAAAGCCAAACTTTTCTCTGGTTAAAAATTAAAATTTAGACTGCACTTCATGTAAATTTTGGTATCTACATTTCAAATATGAAATTAGGACATCTATAATTTTCTTAATTTCTATTTGATATGTTTTTCTCTATAATACTTGATGCTCTTGTTATTTGTACATTTCCAATTTACTTTTATTTTTAATTTATGTTCAAATTCAGGAAGAATATTCATATCTCTTCATAGTCATAATGTGTACTTTCAGATTGTTCTTTTTCATGACCATTAAAAAGAAATAAAAACATGTATATGAGAACATACATATTTCCTTTTGTCTCAGGTTCTAATATGGCTCAGCACAGAACTGCAGGTTCTGTCTTTATTAAAAATTTCAATATCTTGTTCATCATGGATTTTTGCATTAATTTTAATCTTAAAAAAATCTTGGATTCATGACTTCATGTCTACTAGAATGGCCATAACTGAAAAGACAATGATCATTGGCAAGAATATGGAAACCCTCATATATATATTTCTGGTGGGAATGTAAAATGAAGGATAGTTTGCCAGTTCCTCAAAAAGTTAAACATAGAGTTAACATATGGCCCAACAGTCCTCCTAAGCATATGTCCAAGAAAACTTGTTTGTAACAGCATTATTCATAGTATCCAAAGAGTGGAAATGAGTCAAATGTCCATCAACTGATGAATGGATAAACAAAATGTAGTATATCCACACAATGGATGAATTTTGGAAACATTATACCAAATTAAAGAAGCCAATCACAAAAGACCACATATTCTATAATTTCACTTACATGAAATGTCTAGAACAGACAAATCTATACAGATATAAAATATTTATGGTTGCCTACAAGTGGGAGGAGAGAGGTTGGGGGGTTGACAAGAATGGGAACTGACTCTTCTAGGTTACAATGTTTCTTTTTGGGACAGTGAAAATATTCTAAAAATAGATTATGGTGATGATTGCACAACTCTGTATATATGCCAAAAACTATTTATTGTATTGTACACTTTATTTTTTTTACAATTTTATTTATTTTTTAAATGAACTCTATACCCTGGGTCACCCAGGGCACCTGGGTGGCTCAGTGGGTTAAAGCCTCTGCTTTCAGCTCAGGTCATGATCTCAAGGTCCTGGGATCGAGGCCTGCATCAGGTTCTATGCTCAGCGGGGAGTCTGCTTCCTCCTCTCTCTCTGCCTGCCTATGATCTCTCTCTCTGTCAAATAAATAAATAAAATGTTTTTAAAAAAAGTCATTTCCAGGTTTCCTCTCTTCACTTTTATACTCTTCCACTTAAACAAACAAACAAACAAACAAGAATTGCTCTTCCTTGGTAACCACACAGAAAGGTATCAGGCCTCTATTGAGGTAGATAGAATTTGGTCAAGATAAAAAGAACATCCTAACTTGACCTTAGCCTAGACAATCTCTGGGTGGAATGGATTAAAGATGGTCCTAATATTCCAAGACTGTAAATTCCCGGATGCTAAAATAAGTAAAGATTTAGAGAAGAACAGATTTAGATTTTTTTCCCAAGATTTTTAAAAAAGATTTTATTTATGTACTTGAGAGAGAGAGAGAGAGCATGAGTGAGCAGAAGCAGGGGAAGCAGCAGAGGGAGAGGGAGAAGCAGACTCCATGCTAAGCAGGGAGCCCAATGTGGGGCTCAATCCCAGAACCCTGGGATCATGGCCTGAACCAAAGGCTTAACTGACTGAGCCACCCAGGCACCCCCCCCAAGATTTTATTTTTAAGTAGTCCCTACACCCAATGTGTGGGACTCAAACTCACAAGCCCAAGATCAAGAGTCTCATGCTTTACCAACTGAGCCAGTCAGGCACCCCTAAAATGATTTAGATTGACTGGTATGTCTAAGGAAGCTAAGGGGCAAAAGAGACTATGAAAAAGTTTCTGAAAAATTAAAAAGAAAAGAAAAGAAAAGAAAAAGAAAAATTTTTCTGAGGCTTTATAACAATAATAACTAACACTTAACGTTGTATGCTGGGTGTTAGTCTAAGATCTTTACATATATATGCTCTTTTATTTGTTCAGAAACCCTCTGAGATTGATACTATTATCCCATTATATAGATGGAGAACAAGAGGCACTGGGAGATTAAGCAACTTACCCAAAGTCACACAACTGGCAAGTGACAGAGCTAGGAATGAAACACAGGCAAAAGGGCACCTGGGTGGCCCAGTAGGTTAAGTATCTGCTTTTGGCTAAGGTCATGATCCCAGGGTCCTGGGATAGAGAGACCTCCATCTTGTCAGGGCTCTTTACTCAGTGGGAAGCCTGTGTCTCCCTCTACCTCTGCCTGGCCCTCCCCTCTCACACGAGCTTAACGCTCCTTCTCTCTCTGTCAAATAAACAAATAAAATCTTTAAAAAAAAAAAAAGAAAGAAAAAGAAGCACAGGCAACTAGGAACTAGATCCATGATATGCTTCACTATATAAGGCCTTGCTAAAAGACTGGTTCCTCCTCTCCCCTTCACCCTCCCAAATAACAGTTCTCAGGTGCTTATGACTTTATATTCTATTAAAATGAGTACAGTCCATTTTTAGAATGAATGGGTTTTGTTCCCAAAACTTGATTTTTTTTAAAGATTATTTATTTATTTGTTTGTTTGTTTGGCAGAGAGAAACACAGTGAGAGAGGGAACACAAGCGAGAGAGGGGAGTGAGAGAGGGAGAAGCAGGCTTCCTGCCGAGCAGGGAGCCCAATGTGGGGCTCGATCCCGGGTCTCCAGGATCATGACCTGAACCGAAGGCAGTCCCTTAACCAACTGAGCCACCCAAGCACCCCCAAAAACTTGATTTTAAGTTATTGGGAACTCAGAATCATTTTCCCATAGAAACAAGATTATGCATGGTAATTAAGTTCTCCGGCCAGACTAGAAATCTATTTAACTTTTGTAGAACTGAACCATACCAATAATAGGACTGATTTGAGCCTTAGGTTTTAGCGGAAGAAGGTCCTATTCATGGGATGGAATATAGGGAGAGGAAAAGAAGAGAGTTACCTTCCCTTCTTCGAGCAGAGATCCAATCCATCAACAAAATATTCCAATAGGTAAGTTTGCTTTTTGTAGCTCCTTGATTTATAGAGCTCCTCTTTCCAGACTCTTGCATGCCAAAACCCTCAGGCTCACCCTAGGAAACCACCTAGATACTAGTTTCTATTGCTAACATAAAAAAAAATAACACAAATCTAGTAGCTTAAAATAACAACCATTTATTAGCTCACAGTTCTCATGGCTTAGAAGTCTGGAATAGCTTAGCTGAATCCTCTGCTCAGGTCTCAAAAGGTTAAAATAAAGGCATTGCCCAGGGCTGCAGTTCTCATCTGGGCATCAAGGTCTTTTTCCCAGCTCAATCAAGTTAACAAAATTCAATGTCTTGCATACACAGAACTGAGGTCCCTGTTTTCTTGCAAGCTGTCAATCAGGGGCCACTCTCAGTTCCAAGACGCTGCTTACATTCCTTTCCATTTATCTTCCTTCATTTTCAAACCAAGAACAAAAAATTTCTTATGCATCAAATCCCACTAGTACTTCAAATCTCTGACTTACTGTTCTGCCACTAATTGGAGAAAAGTTTCTACTTTTAAAGAAAGATCTCATTGATTAGATCAGGCTTACCCACAAAATCTCTCTATTTTATGGCCAAGTAATTTAGGACTTTAATTTCATTTGCAAAATCTATTCACGGTAGCACTAGATTAGTGTTTGATCAAATAGCTGATAAAAGGTATTTGTATAGGAGGAACCCAGGAATCTTAGGAGGCCATCTTAAATTTCTATCATACCACTAAAGTCTGTTAGGCTTTACAGAGTAACTTCACAGAGTAACTTACCCTCTCTAGCAAAACCTAAATTCCCAGTCCCAGATATCCTAATATTCATGTGGGGCAAAGCAAATTAATTATTAGCCTGTAGGCAATGGACCATTATTTGGCACAGATATACTAATAAATAAAAGTCTAATAGCCACTTTAACTCTCTTAGAGGTATTTGTATACATAGAAAGAAGGTGCTTATTAATCTAAACTTGATTTCATATAGTTTGTTTTCAGGCAGTGTAACAAATTTATGAGAATAATTCAGGCCATTTGATGAAAGATATTTTGGGGCAGAGGTCAAGACCTATTTGTAAACCCACTCTACCTTCTTTATTCCCCTAAATTCAGCTTTGTCCTTTCTTCCCACAGATTTTCTGAACATTCACTTTATTTGCTTCTCAATGGCTCAACTACCAGTTGCCTCGGGAGTGTTGGAGAAGAGAGGTAAGTAAGGAAGGGGAAGAGCAGAGATGACAGATTCCTGTATGACAGTGTCATTTGTGCATTTGTAAGTTAGAGACTGTACAAAATACAATTTTAGAGGCTTGAGAAAGGCTACTTGTATAAATAATTTTGTGTAACAGTTTACAAGTGCCCCCAGGAAAAGTCATAAGACCTCTCTTATCACTTTTAGAGAGCAAAGGTTGAATTCCTCAAGGACACTCATTCCTTGAAGAGGCCTTGATTTCACACAGAGGCAGATCTCTCTCTCTCTCTCTTTCTCTCTCTCTCTCTTTCTTTCTTTCTTTCTCTCTCTTTTTCTCTCTCTCTCTCTTTCTTTCTCTCTCTCTCTCTCTCTCTCTTTCTCTCTCTCTCCCTCTCTCCCTCTCGTGCAACTGAAATTTTCAGTTGTTTTTCACTTATCCTGAATTTTCAAGAGGATAGTGGGGCCTCTTTCAGTCTCATGTACCTAATTTAACATATAGCCACAAGCAAAATCAGGAATTCAGTTAATAAACAAACTGCCAACTCCTCCTTCATATCTCTTGTCCTTTCATTTACACTGCTAAGCTCTCTGGAGGTATTAAGATATATGATACCATTCTCATCTTGAAGTAGCTTAGAATCCCATAGGGGCGCTGGAACATGTAAGAGTGACAGTGCAGGGGCGCCTGGGTGGCTCAGTTGGTTAAGCAACTGCCTTTGGTTCAGGTCATGATCCCGGAGACCCGGTATCAAGTCCCACATCGGGCTCCCTGCTCGGCGGGAAGCCTGCTTCTCCCTCTCTCACTCCCCCTGCTTGTGTTCCCTCTCTGGCTCTGTTTCTCTCTGTCAAATAAATAAAATCTTAAAAAAAAAAAAAAAGAGTGACAGTGCAATAGAGGCTGGGAATACCAAACAGCTGCCATGGCTTCCTGATTACAGTCCAAGCTCTTTAGTTAGATCAAACCATTCCTGTGTGCCTCTATTTGGTCCAGCCTCATTTCTCACTACCTTCCCTCTATTTCACCTAAAACCAGTTTACAGGGGCACCTGGGTGGCTCAGTTGGTTAAGCGACTGCCTTCGGCTCAGGTCATGATCCCGGAGACCCAGGATCGAGCCCCACATCGGGCTCCCTGCTCGGTGGGAAGCCTGCTTCTCCCTCTCTCACTCCCCCTTCTTGTGTTCCCTCTCTCGCTGTGTTTCTCTCTGTCAAATAAATAAAATCTTAAAAAAGATTTAAAAAAAAGTATAGTGTATGTGATTATGGGAACAGAATCTTGAATTAAGTTGTACATAGCATTGCTTTCTTGGCACTCTATGAGTTATGTCAATCATTTTTCTAGGAAGTGGTTAAACGTCTCCAAAAGTTATTTTTCTCAGATTTTCTAGGTTGGTACCATAGCGAGCTGCCAGAAACTGGTAGAAGAAGCATTGCCAAGAGACAAGAGAGGGGCTGTACTTGAATCCCCAAGGTAGGCTCACTGCAGCCGGGCTCAACCAACTTGATGAAGATTTCCTCCATTGAACCTCAACTCTGGGCTCATTATAGCACCAAGATCCACTGAAATTTCTGTGACAGATCCATGGGGATCCCAATTATCTGGATACCATTTTGTTAAGTATCAGCCTAGGCCTTCCATCTCCAAAGGATAGGCAGGTGTCCACACCTAAGACTAGACCAAAAGCAGGGTGCTAGTGGCACTGGGTAGGAAAGGAGAAGTGAGCCCTCAGAAAATTTAGAAAGCAGGTGAAGCTGGATCCTTGCATCTCTCCTTTCCTAAGACATGCATTTATCCCAGGCACCTTGTCTACCCATACCACTCTGATTTATTTACTTGATATCTAAAACCTAACACATTTCCTGGCAGTTAGTGAATGGACTGTGGACTATTTTTCCACTCAGACAGCTATTTCATATCTGAAAACTCTTAGAGATTATGTGTCCAGTTCCCCCAAATCTTATGTAAGAAACTGAGTTCCATAATATGGACGTGGTTTGTCCAAAGTCATACAGCAAGTTGTAGAACTGCAAAGGTCTCCTGATTTCCTTGATATATGTTTTCTGTGACAACAACAGTGAATCTTGACCTCTGTTCTGTTGATTAGGTACCTTATATTCCCATTAGCTTTCCATAGGTGGGAGAACAGGTCTATCTCTAGGTTCCAGATACACCATTTATGTCTTACAATGTAAGACCTATTTTTTACCAGTCTCGTTATTTTATTTTTTATTTCATACTGGCTCCAGCAAAACTCATTTGCCTGTCAAGGCCCCAAGTGCCCACGATGAGGAAGGAGGGAGATTTCCGGTCACAACCTAAGAGGGTGTCTCTGCCCATATAACTCTTCCTATGGCTTAATTCCTAAGGGATTTAATGGGCATGGCCTTGGAAGAACAACTGGTTCTGAAACTATAATAAGTATGATAGTGAGTTAAAAGCCACCTATGGCGGCCTAGAAACCTCAATATTAAGGCTGAGACCAGAGCAGGAAGGCCAGAGATTCTAGATGGGGAGCAGAAGATAATTCCTGTTTGAAACCTCTTTGACATTGCTTATCCCTTATGCCTACCCCTAGCAAGTACAAAAATGGTGCACTTCACGTTACAAAAGACAAAATAAGCTCCAAGAGTTTCAGTATATTGTTCACAGACACATAATTAAGTTACATTTCCTATTGAATCTCAGTTCACTTCATTCACACTTCTCTCCAGACTTACTTCCTAATATACTCATTAAAGGCTTTACCCATTACTCATTAACCAAAAAAGTCCAGATGCATGTATGAATGTTCAACTACCTTTTATTTCTATTTCTCCAGCTGTTTCTTCATTTAGCTTGAGTGGGTAGGTCATATTTTTTAAAAATATTTTATTTATTTGACACAGAAAGAGATCACAAGTAGGCAGAGAGAGAGGAGGAAGCAGGCCCCATGCTGAGCAGAGACCCCCCCCCCCATGCAGGCCTTGATCCCAGGACCCTGAGATCATGACCTGAGCTGGAGGCAGAGGCCCCAACCCACTGAGCCACCCAGGAGCCCGGGTAGGTCATATTTTTTTACCAAAATACTTGACTGTTCCTTAGTGTTTGATGCCACAATACTGATTTTAGCAAATCATGCCACTTATTTCATTTATTTATTTTTATTTTTTTAACATTTTATTTTTTTATTTTTTTTAATTTTTAAAAAAATTTTCAGTGTTCCGAGGTTCATTGTTTTTTCCCCACACCCAGTGCTCCATGCAATACGTGCCCTCAATACCCACCACCAGGCTCTCCCATCCCCCCACCCCCTTCCCTCCAAGACCCTCAGTTTGTTTCTGAGTCCAAAGTCTCTCGTTTCATTTCTCTCCCCGAATTACCCTACTTCCCATTTCCTTTCCTTCTCCTACTGTCCTCTATATTACCCCTTATGCTCCACAAGTAAGTGAAACCAGGTGATACTTGACTTTCTCTGCTTGGCTTATTTCACTCAGCATAATCTCTTCCAATCCGGTCCATGTTGCTACAGAAGTTGGGTATTCATCTTATCTGATGGAGGCGTAATATTCCATTGTATATATGTACCATATCTTCTTTATCCTTTTGTCTGGTGATGGGCACCTTGGCTCTTTCCACAGTTTGGCGATTGTGGCCATTGCTGCAATGAACATTGGAGTGCATATGGCCCTTCTTTTCACTATATCTATATCTGCAACTTATTTTTTAATATTTTATTTATTAATTTGAGAGAGAGAGAGCAAGAGAGTGAGCATAAGCAGGGGGAGGGCCAGAGGGCAAGGGAGAAGCAGAATCCCCACTGAGCAGGGAGGGGCTCAATCCCAGGCCCCTGGGATTACAACCTGAGCTGAAGGCAGGTGGTTAACCAACTGAACCACCCAGGTGCCCTGGAAATAATATCACTTCTAAATGAAACCTGGGGAAGGAATGGGGAGAAAAGAAAATAGAAGAAAAAGAGAATTATTTTGGCATATGTTTGTCTTTCTTCTCCGATCTTTTTCTGATGAAGAGAAAAATTGCTATTCAAGTCATCTCCCACATAGGGCTAGAGATTTGGGATTTTGAAATGGAAAAGTAAGGGATGAGAAAAGATAAGGAAGAAAAGAGGAGTGATGGAAGATAAGAAGTAAGTGAGTGTGGGTGCAGGTGTGCAAAGTTACTAGGGTAGAATGATAGGAGCAAGTGCAGAAAGTAAGTGTCCAAGAGTAGGAGGGGATGTGTGGAGCAAGGAATGAAAAGTGTTGAGGAAGGAGCTCTAAAGTTTTAGTCCCAGAGAAAGTGCTGTACATTTGAGCCACTGTAGCTCAGAAGTGTGTGTGTGCATGTGTTTGTGTATGTAAGAGAGAGAGACAGAAAGAGAGAGAGAGAGAGAGAGAGAGAGAGAGAGAGAGAGAGACCAGATGGAGACAAGATAGAAAGGGCTTAAAGAACTCTCTGGCATCCCAGAATTCAGAGGTGCTCACTGGCACACTTAGGAATGAAACTCTGTTCAGACGTGTTCTCAAGAAGTAAAACAAGAGAACATGAATTAGATGAGTCTGCATTTTTAAAAGATTTATTTATTTGAGAGAGAGAGAGAGTGTGTGCGAGTGATGGGACAGGTGGGGGGGAAGAGAGAGAATCACAAGTGAACTCCCTACTGAGTGCAGAGTCTGATGCAGGGCCCAAACCCAGGATCCTGAGATCATGACCCTAGCCAAAACAAAGAATCAGACAGCAACTGACTGAGCCACCCAGGTGCCCTGAATCTGCAGTTTTTGTTTAGAGATTTCCACTTCAGATTTGTCTCAAAAACTTCCAAAATAGGGGAGCCTGGATGGCTCAGGTCATGATCCTAGGGTTTTGGGATTGAGTCCCACATAGTGATCTCTTCTTGGCAGGAAGCCTGCTTCTCCGTCTCCCACTCCCCCTGCTTTTGTTCCCTCTCTCTGTCAAATAAACAAATAAAATCTTTGGAAAAAAAAAACCTTCCAAAATGAGATAAACCTGATAAGAGAATTAGTGATGGAAAATATTCCATTTGTAAATGTAGCCATAACTTTCTAGAAAAGAAGTTGTTTAGTGTTTGTTCAGACCAGCAACTACTTCTAAACCTGCTCAGCTAAGAATTTAGAGGTGGAGAGTAGGCAAGAACATGCAATATGGACCTATCAGGTATTTTCCTTCTTCAAGGCAGTAAGGATAAACTTGGCTTTGTCTTAGATTTTCTTCTCCTTACTATCCCTACCCAAGATGTCCCTACCTTCAGCTCTACGATTCCAACTCAGGTATCTGGACAACATTGCCTGTAAGAACTCCAGGACAGAATCATGCTGCTCCAGGGGCATCTCTCTGGAGACCAACCATATTTCATTTTAGTTCTCTCATTCACGCTTGGGTCAATGGGAGGTGGCAGCATTAACAGTGTGAAGAACAGCAACGGAGGCAATGGGGAAAAACATGGGAGAAGGTTCCGTTCTCATACCAAGTGCATCGACATACACACAAGCCCTGACCTCTAAGAGCAGGGCATTTATTATCCATACCTGAAAAGTCAGAAGTGGTGAGCTAAGAATTAAAGCATTCTTCTTTCTCTTCCTCTGCTACTAAACTTTCTAAGTTTATGGTTTTCTGCTCTTATTGGTTATTTCTTATGGAAGCAGAAAGGATCCATACTTTCGTATCTCCTGATGCCCTTCCCTCCAACTACATTTTCCTTTAGCTTGGAAAGGGTAGAATTGGGTCCCTTGAAGTTGTCACGATTGCTCAGTACTATAGGGAACACCCCACTTGTGGTTGCTCTTTGGGTCTTCTTTTCTCTTTTCTAAATTATTCATTTATTGCTAAAGTCAAAGATATGATCTTACTTCTGAGATTTCATTTGAGTTATCTCTTCCTTTTCTCAAGATGATCCCAAGGGCCTCCTTTCCAAAACTGGCAAACAATTCAGCATCATGTCTAGTGGTTCTGAAGTCATATTTTCCCCATTCCCACCAAACCCCTACTGTGTTTTCTTGCTTCTGTTGCTTATCTGTTTGTCTCCTGCCTACCACTCCTCCCAGTTTAGGTTCTCTGGGATATGCATGATAAAATGAAGAGAAAAGCTAGATGCAAGACACAATATTGCTATTATTTTTTAGCCTGGTAACAGCTATATGTCTATAAATGTATGTATATGTGTGCATTTATGAAAGGTAGTATTTGGTTCTTGAATTTTGATATTTTCCCAAATAACTGGATTAAAAAAGAGAATCCATTAAATAGCAAATATATTTTGTTTTTCAATAAAATACATTATAGCTTTACCACTATCATAACAAGTCTGTCAGTTTGACTAAAATGATATTTTTATAGAAACTCATACAATTTTCATTACTGGTAAGAAATAAGAAGGGAAAGAGGCTGAATAGTGTTCATTTGTTTATTTTATCAAGGTTTGAATGGATTTTATTGTTACAAGGAGGACCCTACCAAGCAGAGAATTATAAGCCAAAATATGTAGTCTCAGGATGTTACCATGGAGATATCAAGAGGTTATGATTGCAGAATGTCACTGTAATTGAAGGACATGATCTAGGGAAGGTCAGCCAAGAATGCAGCAGACATGATCAGGACAAGCCCGTGGTGGTCAGGTCACAGGGTGAGTGGCAGGAGAGCTCCCCTCACTCCCACTTCTTGTAGCTCTCCAGATGTGACAGGACCCAGTCCGATGGCAGGAGGAAACACAGGAAGCAGGAAGCGAGTCCAATGGCAACATCCATGGTCCTGTGCTGCTCCCATGGTGGCTTGGAATGGATCTAGGCACACAGCACCAGGAGCCTACAGGCTAGGCCTGTCAGGTCCCTCAGCAGCAGTGGTGTCAGTATGGACATGACCACACAGAATGACTGCAGATAGTAGCCACAGGAGCCCAAGATTGGGAACCATTTCTTTATTAAAGAGTTCCTGCTTTGTGCCAGCCACTAGGACTGGAACCAAGGATATATTCAAATATGAGTAAACTATGGCTCCTGCTTTCAAAGATAGAGCACCATAAGAACCCTAGAAATAATGCTACTTCTTTTTTAATGATTTATTTTATTTTTTCAGTGTTCCAGGATTCATTGTTTATGCCCCATATTTAATTTTTTTAAAGATTTACTTATTTATTTGAGGGGGGAGGAGCAGAGAGAGAGAGAGAATCCTGAAGCAGACTTCCTGATGAGTGCAGAGCTGGAGGCAAGACTTGACACAAGGACCCTGAGATCATGACCTGAATGGAAATCAAGAGTTGGCTGCTCAACTGACTGAGCCACTCAGATGTCCCAACTAGAATAATTTTTAAATTTTTTAAAAGATTTTATTTATTTATTTGACAGAGAGAAACACAGCGAGAGAGGGAACACAAGCAGGGGGAGTGAGAGAGGGAGAAGCAGGCCCCCCGCCAAGCAGGGAGCCCGATGCGGGACCCGATCCCCGGTCTCCAAGACCATGACCCGAGCCGAAGGCAGTCGCTCAACCAACTGAGCCACCCAGGCATCCTAGAATAATTTTTTTAAATGCTAGAAAAGTCAAGAAAAGGAAACAATTTTTTGTGATGTGATCATCAGAGAATGCTACAAGGAGAAGTAAGACTTGATTTGGACTTTATATTGAAATGAACACATTTCATGTAAAAGCATAGAAATAGGAAGATGCAAGCTTTGGCTGAAGTAGAGAGCACATATATGTGAGAAGTGGGTGACAAGTGAAAAAGGGAAAAATTTATTTCTTTTTTGCATAACATTATAGTTCATTTTGTAGACCCGTCTTCCCAGATGAGCTGTGAGTAATTTGAGGTTCTAGTATGCTCATGGCTATTTCCACCAAGTGTCTAATTTGTTATTTCAAATTGCTGCTACTGAATCAGGAGATAAACTTCTAAGATCCAGTAGTGAATGCTTTTTCATGGGCAAAGGAGCTTGTACTTTATCTTGTAGGCAGGCTTAGAAATGGCTACTTCCTTTTCCAGGGGTGCTTATTATCTTCTCCTTTCTGTCAGATTTTAACTTCCTGAGCCCTCCTCATCAATCTATGATCTGAATAAAGATATTAAGAGTAGGACTAGAAAGGAGAGGATGGCCATAAGAAAAGTTAGCAGCTTCCTACCTTGTCTACTTCCAATCAGTCCATGTTTTAAAAATATATATGTATATATTTATTTACTTATTTTTCAAATTCCACTATTGAGTGTTATGCACAACTGTTGAATTATTGAACACTACATCTGAAACTAATGATATGTTGGCTAATTGACTTTAAATAAGAATTTCCAGATAATTAATAAATAGTATTATATTAGTTTCAAGTGTACAATATAGTGATTTACCAGTTCCATACATTATTCAGTGCTCATCATGATAACTATACTGTTAATCCCCTTCACCTATTTCACCCACCACCACCCCCACTTCTCCTCTGGCAACCACTAGTTTGTTTCTATATTCAAGAGTCTATTTTTTTGTTTGTGCCCTTTTTTGTCCCTTTGCTTTGTTTCTCAAATTACACATATGGGGCGCCTGGGTGGCTCAGTGGGTTAAAGCCTCTGCCTTGGGCTCAGGTCATGATCTCAGGGTCCTGGGATTGAGGCCCTCATTGGGTTCTCTGCTCAGCATGGAGCCTGCTTCCTCCTCTCTTTCTTTAAATAAAATCTTAAAAAAAAAGAATGTAGCCCTAAAAAAATTACACATATGGGTGAAATCATATGGCATTTACTTTCTCTGTCTGACTTATTTCACTCAGCATTATACCCTCTAGATCCATCCATGTTGTTGCAAAAGGCAATATTTCATTCTTGTTCATGGCTAAGTAATATTCCCCCCAGGTGTGTGTTTACCATTTCTTTTTTTCCCATTCATCTATCAAAGACACTTGAATTGCTTCCATAAATTGGCTAATGTAAATAATGCTGCAATAAACATAGGGATACATGTATCTTTTCAAATTAGTGTTTTGGGAGACCTAATTACACAGTAGTGGAATTACTGGATCATATAGAAAGTCTATTTCTAATTTTTTAATTAGAAAGAATTAAAAATTTTAAAATTTTTTGAGAAACCTCTGTACTGTTTTCCACAGTAGTTGCACCAGTTTGCATTCCCATCAACAGTGCATGAGGGTTCTTTTTTCTCCACATCTTTCCAATAGTTGTTGTTTCTTGTATTTTTTATTTTAGTTGTTCGGACAGGTGTGAGGTCATATTGCATTGTGGTTTTGATTTGGATGTCCCTGATGGTGAGTGATGTTGAACATCTTTCACATGTCTGTTGACCATTTGTATGTCAAAATGTCTGTTCATATCTTCTTCCCATTTTAATTGGAATATTTTTTTTGTTTTGAGTTGTATAAATTCTTTTTTTAAAAGATTTTATTTATTTATATGACAGAGAGAGATCACAGGTAGGCATAGAGTCAGGCAGAGAGAGAGGAGGAAGCAGGCTCCCTGTAGAGCAGAGAGCCCGATGTGGGCCTCGATCCCAGGACCCTGAGATCATGACTTGAGCCGAAGGCAGAGGCTTTAACCCACTGAGCCACCCAGGCGCCTGAGTTGTATAAATTTTTTATATGTTTTGGATATTGACCCAATGTTGGATATAATCAGTCCATCTTGTCAGAAATGCCAGATTATTCACCCCAAGCAATGAAATCTGTTGATAAAAAACTCTTCTATACTTTTCCAATGCCTTCAGAATAAAGTCCATCACCAATTTCCAATAAAAGTTTTCAGAAAATGAGGCATGGAGGGGAACTTTCTCGACTTGATAAAAAGCATTGACAAAAACACCTATAGATGACATTATACTTAATGGTGAAAGATCGAATATTTACCCCTAAGGATGGGAGAAAAGAAACAATGTTTACTCTCATCATTCTTATTCGATATAGTATTGGATGTTCAAAACACTGTAGTAGGGCCACAAAGAGAATTAAATGGCTTTCTAATTGGAAAGAAAAAGATAAAACTGTCTCTTTTCCAGAAGACGTGATTATTTATGTGAAAATTCTGAGGAATCTACAAAAAAATCTCATAGAATTAATAATGAGTTCACCAATTCATCAGACTGCAGAATCAGCCTATGAATATCAACTGAATTTCCATATACTGACAATAAATATGTAGAAACTAAATTTAAAACATGCAAACCACGCTCAGTTGTTAAGCGTCTGCCTTTGGCTTAGGTTGTGATCCCGGGGGTCCCAGGATCGAGCCCCGCATTGGGCTCCCTGCTCAGCGGGAAGCCTGCTTCTCCCTCTCTCACTCCCACTGCTTATGTTCCCACTCTATATGTGTTTCTCTCTGTCAAATAAATAAAGAAAATAAAAAATTAAAACACTATAGCATTTATATGCACCCCCCAAAAAAGGATCTATATGCTGGATATTACAAAGCATTGATGAAATAAAATAAACAGGACCTAAATAATTGGAAAGACTTATCATGCCCATGAATTGGAAAATTCAACATAGTAAACATTTCAAGTTTCTCTAACTGATCTATGGGTTTAATAACATTCCTATTAACATTGCAGCACATTTTATAGACATAGAAAGATTATTCTAAAATTTATATGGGAGGACAGAAGCAAACCACGTGTTTCACAGAGTACTAGAATATCTAAAACAATCTTGAGAAAAAAATAGACTACAGGTAATTGTTCTACCTGATATATACCTACTATCTATCTAGAGTAATCAGAACAATATAGTACAGATCAGTGGAAGAAAATAGAGAACCCAGAAATAGAAATACAAATATATACAACTGATTTTTTATTGAAATTGCAAAAACAATTCAATGGAGTGAGGATAGCCTTTTTAAAATTTTTAAAAAGATTTATTTATTTATGAGAGAGAGAGAGAGAGAGAGAGAGAGAGAGAGAGAACAAGTGGGAAGGGCAGAGGGAGAGGGAGAGAGAAGCTCAGACAGACTCCATGTTGAGCATGGAGCCTGATGAGGGGCTTGATCTCATGACCCTGAGATAATAACCTAAGCTGAAACCAAGAGTCATCCCACTATGACACCAGGCACCCCAAGGATAACCTTTTAAACATGTGATGGTAGAACAATTGGACATAAATAAGCAAAATGAACCCTTGCCTGAGAATCATATCTTTTATAAAAATTAACTCAAAATGGATCACAAAATTAATTGTAAAATGTATAACTATATGACTTTTAGAAAAACATAGGGGGAAATCTTTGGAATATAGGATGAGGCAAAAATTTCATGTATTTGACACCAAAAGTATTATCTATAAAAGGAAATACTGATAAGTTACACTGCATCAAATTTTAAAACTTTTGTTCTGCAAAAGGCCCTATAAAGAAGACAAGCTACAGATCAGGAGAAAAAAATTTGCAAACCACATATCTCACAAAGAACTAGTATCTAGAATATATAAAGAACTCTCACAACTCAGCAGTAGAAATAAATAAAACTCCAAAATACTTAATTGGATAGTGGGCAAAAATGTGAAAGACATTTCACCATGGTGCCTATACAGATGGCAAATAAAAGTCTATGTAAAAGATGTTCAATATTATTAGCCAATTGTAAAATACAATTACAATGAAATATCACTATACACCTAACAACATGTGACCTAGCAAATTCATTTTTGGCCATTTATACCAGAGAAATGAAAACTTGTCATTACATAAAGCCCTGCAAATGAATGTTCATAACGTCTTTATTCTTAATAGCCAAAAATTGTAAACAATTCAGATGTATTTCTGCAGGTGAATGGCTAAACAAAAGTTCAGCATGGTGATTATGTCACTATAGTGGACTGGGGCTCCTCTTTCCTACTTCCTAGGACTCTAGATTTTGGAATTCCTCATCCATTTCAAATCCTGTCTTTAAATAAACATATTTCTAGCATTCAGTGACAGATCAGGTTCAAATGTTAATATTTTTCATTTCTAGTTTGTGTGATCCTGGGAAGATCATCTCACATCTCTGAGATTAATTTCTCCATCTGTATGATGAAGATTACTTATAATGCCTTTTGTAACCATCAAGTGGAATAATATATTTAAAGCTTTTGCATGGAATATGTGTTCAATATATGGCAGTAGTTGTTATCATTGTAGAGACAGGAACCCACCAGAAACAACTGGAAATAATTCTGATGCTGCTGGTTTGCTGGATCTACCACTCTTTAAGAACCACTGACCTAGGGGCGCCTGGGTGGCTCAGTTGGTTGGGTGACTGCCTTTGGCTCAGGTCATGATCCCGGAGACCCGGGATCGAGTCCCACATCGGGCTCCCTGCTGGGCGGGAAGCCTGCTTCTCCCTCTCTCACTCCCCCTGTTTGTGTTCCCTCTCTGACTGTGTTTCTCTCTGTCAAATAAATAAAATCTTAAAAAAAAAAAGAACCACTGACCTAGTCTGTTAGCCTATTAGATTGGTAGATACCAACAACAACAAAGTAACTACTTAAAACAGCCAAATATTCCAATTTGAATAGAATTATTCTGAGAGGTGGTAAGAAAGAAACTGTCTATGGCTCTGAGTGACAAGTCTGGCCATTCTTCTTTTACTACTGATTGCCTATGCTGCTCAGAATTGGGACCAGGTCAATTTCTGGTGGATTATTTTATTCAAAGTTATGCTTCTTTTGTTGAATTCCTTTTTGAGAGGTGAGCTACAGTCTCTTCCTATTTCATCCTTTCTGAAGAAGTAAACTTTGATGTGCCGTCATATCACCTGGAGGCTACATTATTTTTCTATTTCTTTTGGCTTAAAACATCAATAATTCATTATTTCTCATGATTTTGTGGATTAGCTAGGCTTAAGTGGGCAGTTCTGATTAATATGGCATTGTGTGGAGTCACTCATGCAGCGTCTTCCAACCAGAAGCTTGACTGTGGTTGGAAAACCTAAGATAGTTTTTGGTCACTGGTTTGGTACCTTAGCTGGTATAGCTGGAATGGCTGGAAGTTGCTTGACTTCTTTATATCAGGGTAATCAAAATATTCAAACGGTGGGTCAGGGCCCCAGCATATCAATGACCTCCACCATTTTTGCCATTTTCTTTCTTTTTTTTTTTTTTTAAAGATTTTATTTATTTGACAGAGAGAAACACAGCTAGAGAGGGAACACAAGCAGGGGGAGTGAGAGAGGGAGAAGCAGGCTTCCCACCGAGCAGGGAGCCCGACGCGGGACTCGATCCCGGGTCTCCAGGATCACTACCTGAGCCGAAGGCAGTCGCTCAACCAACTGAGCCACCCAGGCACCCCTCCATTTTCTTTTTTAAATTTCTTTTTTTAATTGTTATACAATACACATACTGTAAAATTTACCATTGAACAACTTTAAAGTGTACAATTCAGTGACATTTAGTACATTTGAATGTTGTACAATCATGTCCAATATCTAGTTCCAGAACATTTTCATGACCTTAAAAGGAAATCTCTTTCATTAAGCAGCTCTCCATTCCACTATCTCCCTCCAGCCCCAAGCAACCATGAATCTCCTTTCTGATTCTATGGATTTGCATGGTCTGGATATTTCATATAAATGTAATCTTGTGATATGTGGCCTTTTTTTGTGTGGCTTCTTTGAATTAGTATAATGTTTTTGAGGTTACTCTACCTTGTAGCATATCTCAGTACTTTGTTCTTTTTATTGTTCAGTAATACTCCATCGTATGGCTAATACCACATTTTTTTAACCCATTCATTAGTTAATGGACATTTAGGTTATTTCCATCTTTTGGCTACCATGCATAATATTCTTAATTTCCTTTTCACCAAATTGTTCATTGTCAACATATAGAAATACAACTGCTTTGGTATCCTGTATCATTGCTGAATTCACTTATTAGCAATAATAGTATTATTGATTGCTTTAAGATTATACATGTATATACACATATATATATCATCATGTCATCTATGAATAGAAACAATTTTACTTCTACTTCTCCAATTTGGATGTCTTTTATATCTTTTTCTTGCCGAGTTGCTTGGGTTAGATCTTCTAGGACAATGTTGAAAGCATTGTTGAAAGTGGGCATTCTTGTTCTTGGTTTTAGGGAAAAGACCTTCAGAATTCTATTACTGAGTGTGATGGGTTTTTTTGAAAGATTGCATTATGTATTTGACAGAGAGAAGCACAGCTAGAGAGGGAACACAAGCAGGGGGAGTGAGAGAGGGCCCAGCAGGGAGCCCCACCCCAGGGGGGTGGGGATCGATCCGGGCCTCTGGGATCGTGACCCAAGCCGAAGGCAGATGCTTAACAAGTGAGCCACCCCGGGGCCCCTGTGGGTTTTTATTTTTATTAAAACAAAACAAAACAAAACAAAACAAAACAAAACAAAACAAACGCCCTATACCATATTTAGGAAGTTCCCTTCTATTTATAGCTTGTGACTTTTTATGATGATAAAATGTTGGATTTTATCAAATGCTTTTTCTATATCAATTAAGATGATCATGATTTTTCAGGGACACCTAGGTGGCTCAGTCGGTTAAGCCTCTCCTTTGGCTTGAGTCATGATCCCAGGGTCCTGGTATCGAGTCCTGCATTGGGCTTCTTGCTCAGCAAGGAACTTACTTGTCTGCCACTCCCCCTGTTTGTGCACACACTCCCTCTCTGAAAAATAAACAAACAAAATCTAAAAAAATAATAAAGAAAGATGATCATGATATTCAGATGTTGAAGTACTCTTGCATTCCTGGGATACATTCCAACTGGTCATGGTGTATAAATGTTTTATGTGGTGCTGGATTTGATTTGTTAATATTTTGCTGAAAATTTCTACATCTGTGTACATAAAATTGGCCTGTAGCTTTACTGTTTTGTGGTGTCTTCGTCTGGCTTTGGTGTCATAGAATGAGTTAGGAGGTGTTTCCTACTCTTGTTTTTTGGAAAAGTTTGAGAATGATTGGTGTTAACTTTTCCTCAAACTTTTGGTAGATTTCCCAGTGAAGCCCTCTGGTCCTGGATTTTTCTTTGTTGGGAGGTTGTTTTGTTACTGACTCAATCTCCTTACTTGATTACAGGTTCGTTTAGATTTATTATTTCTTCTTGAGGCAAATTTGCTAGTTTGTGTGTTTCTTGAAATTTTTCCATTTCATCTAAGTTATCTAAATTTTTGGCCTTCAATTGATCATAAGAATCACTTATTACTATGTAGTCATAGTGATCACTTATTATGTGATAGTGGCAATCACTTATTACAACCTTACAAAAATAGAAAAGAAAGATCCCATATATAGGATCTTGAGTTAGTTAAAGGATCCTTACAGAGGATGGGGCCCAACTTTTCTTTCTGGTGATTCTCCTCATAACATACCCATGAAATCCATCCTTGACTTTCCTACCTTCAAAGACTGGCATCTCACCAGTTTTGGTGGTAGTCCATCTTTGGATAGCTTGGAATATTCAGACATCCTTATTTATATAAAGCTACACACAACGAAGCTCATCATTTTCCTCCCACTGTAGACAGTCCTTATGAATTGTAGAGTCCTTCCCCAAGTATACTCATGTCCATAATACGTCCTAGTTTCTTCAACTGTTTTTCACTAATGATGCCTTTAAGGCCCACCAGTCTGCTAATTTGACTCTGAACACTTTATGAAAGTCCTCTTTAAGTGGCACTGCATCGAAGCCAAAGACGAACTCCCTCTCAGGGGACTGTTCAAATCAGAGCGATGTGAGTATTTTTCTTTCACTCTTTCTTCTGCTACTGAATTTGTATGAATAAGATGTTTCCCCTTTCAACTCAGACCTTAGCTGGGATTAGTGTAAGACCTTGGATCCTTTTCTGCTGGCTGGCTCAGTGTTTCTTTGATAATTTCATGCTGCCATCTGCCGGCTAAGTTAGGTACTTCTTGCCTTCTTTTGAACTAGTTGAGCAGGGGAGAAGTCCTAGTCAGTAAAATGAAAAGCCTAGAAGTAGAATAATTGGAATCTTTTAGAAAGAGGTCTTGATCCTTTCTCCCATATAATTCTTGTTGTATTCCATGCATTTGGGAGCCTAAAGTAGAAGATGTGGACAAAGCTAGGGTATAGCCTGAGAAAAAAGCCAAGTAGTAGTAGTAAAGGCAAAGGAAAGAATGTGAAGGACTGAGGTCTGAGGGTAGCGGAGGTGGAGGAATAACTGAAGCCCAAAGGCGATAAATGACAGGAGAGAACAGGGCTTCTCCAAGGCATGCACGATTTTAGGCATAAATTTGGAGGAGACCTTTCCATGTAAGTAATTCAATTAAAATATATTATAAAATTCATGGGCCCATGTGAGGTGTGGTAATTTAACAATGAAGATTTAGAATAATGGGTAGGAAGAGGTAGTTACAGATTTTTATTCAACAGTGCATGTGAAAATTCTTCATAATGGCCATGTACCACCTCTTCCTTTTCAGGCCTAGAAACCATTTCTTCAAGTTCTTTATTGTCAAATGCACCATACCTGGCTAATTTTATACTTCCCATTATAAGGAAAGGTAGCAACACTGTTATAACTTCCAATGAAATGACTCTTTGGAAACTTTTGTATCTGAAGAATATAGATTTCTAGCTTCTGTAGTTCTTTTAGCCTGTGTCAGCTGTGGATCTTAGTAGCCTAGAGCCTGAAAATGTTCTATGTCTGATGTGAATGAAAGTCATCTAGAATCAGCATGTCGTCACCATTTTGGTGGCCTAATCTCACCCAATCCCGTGAAAGAAATTACTGTGAGAGCCAATGAGAGTAATCTGCTAGTTTGGCTGTTCTCCAGGAACCAGAGCCTGGCTGCAGAACTCCGGGACAACAAGTTTATAGCTTGTCTTTTACCTTTAAGGTGTTTTTGTGAAACAAAACATTTTAATTTCAAAAAGTCAAATTTATCAATCTTTTGTAGTTGATGATCTGAGTCTTGTTTAAGAAAAATTTCTTTAACCCAAGGTCTAAAAAGTGTAGAACATTACCACAATTGTAGAAAATTCTATTAGACAGACCCATATTAGATTGGCCTAGTTACCCCAATGGTTGGTAACCTATGCTAAAGACACAATAAGCTAAAACACATTGAATCTATGGGAAGATGGTTCAGATTCTTGGTGATACTATTAGTTCATGGCCTATAGAGAAGGAGTTTAAGATTAGTTCAGGTGACCTGATAGTGTTGCTGTTGACAGTAGTTGGCTCACTTTTTAAGTCCTACTGGTGAGTCCAGCCTGAAAGCCCGGGTGTTAAGGAAATAGTACTCATATAATCATTGTTTTTCTCTGATAATTAAAGTGGTTGTAGACACTGACTTTTACAGGTATGGTTGTCATTTTTGAAATACACTATGATCATTACAGCGATTTAGAACTCCACACAAATTCCACAATTCTCATTAGAGAGATCTAATACACAAGGCAATCTCTCATCAACAGAATTATTTCACTAAAGTGCAACAAAAGCTATGAGTCCAAGGACTTCTACTCTGGGATCCTCATGCTGTCACTAGCTTTTAAATCAAATGTAAAAAAAAAAAATCAGTATCCCTCAATCTCAATTTACCAACCTATACAATGAGATTCTCTTCCCCCTATTTCTTTCACTAGAAACTTGTGAAAACTTAAATTAAGGTGAAATCTTAAAGACATTCAGAATTATAATCCCATTTCTGGCCCCAAATCTGGGAAGCATAGCACGTCTTGTTTGTAGGGTTTTTCTCTATGGTTCATTTTCTCAGGCAGGCTCCTGTGGAAAATTATCATTCAGACTGAAATTCTGTTACTAGATTCTCTTTGTGTTCACCATTGTTTTCTCAATGTTACCACTTGTACAGCAAAATCTCCCTCATTTGGAATGACAAGTCAGATACTTTTTTTGTATCCAAACTAAGAGCACTTAGAAGATGGAGCGTATCCTTTAAGGGAGAAAATTTTACATATTTTATTTTCTGGAGACTGGAGGGCATGCTTACCTGATAGTATTTGGGTTAATAGTTACACTTTCTAGTTCAGTCAGTGGGAGGGCAGTGTATCCTCTGACTTTCTAAGACTCATTGTGTGATACTTAGTTTTCATTGTCTCTCTCTGGTTCTCCATTGTTTCCTTGATAAACAACATAGGACAGTTTATGAGACTAAATGTTTCTCACTGAAATAGCCAAGTTTCTGGGGGGCAACTTTGGCTTTTATATGAGCTTTTGCCTATCAGTTACTGCCCGTGAGTGAACTTCAGTGCTGTGCCCGTATTGTTGGTTCAATGTTAGGGGTCATTAGATTCCTGGAGGAAACAGGAAAATACTAACGATTAAGGACTCATGGTTTACAACTGCAGTCAGGTCACAAACAGTACAGCTTCTCAATGATTTAGGGGCCAAGATGACGTTCTGTGAATTACCTTCTGTTCCTTCCTTTCTCTTGCTCACCAATTGACTTAAAAACACTTCTAATTTCTATGACCAGGGGCCATAGAAAGGTAGAGTGCTGGAGTAGAAAATACACTCAGTCAGGGACGCCTGGGTGGCTCAGTTGGTTAAGCGACTGCCTTCGGCTCAGGTCGTGATCCTGGTGACCTGGGATCGAGTCCCACATTGGGCTCCCTGCTCGACGGGAAGCCTGCTTCTCTCTCTCTCACTCCCCCTGCTTGTGTTCCCTCTCTGGCTGTGTTTCTCTCTGTCAAATAAATAAAATCTTAAAAAAAAAAAAAAAGAAAATACACTCAGTCAAAATCATGGTATGTGACCTCATGCATATCATGCAACAGCTTCATTATCTATAAAACATAGGAATAAACGGGCACTATCTCATTAGATAATGGAAGGGAAAGTCCTTTGGAGAGCGTTCTAACCTTAATGTAGTGCCCTTCCTAGCTTCCTTGGTTGAAACGTTTGGTGGGGGAGTTAAACACTCTGGCTGAAAGAGGTATTGGGATTCTTTATCAACATATCAAAGCTTTACCTTCCCCTTCTTCCCATTTCAAAACCAAGCTCAACTAAAACCCTTTCATTTGCTATGCTGTTTGTGGAGAATTTTAACAACAGTCACCTAATTTGATTTACTCAACGTCCCTATTTTATAGATAAGAACCCATTGAAAACCCATTGAATTTGTGGTCAAGAAATGAAGCCTACTTCCAGTCTAGTGTTCTTTCTAACATGTTGCTGTCTTCTTGAAATCTCCCTTTTTCTTGTTAATGGTTAAATTTTGAACCAGTTAAACCACAAAGATGTCTGGCTTTCAATCTTCTAAGCCACTCCTCTTCTACTCCCTCTGCCCTCAGGTCCCCTCCCCCTCACTTCTTAAAGCACTGCAATTTGCTGCTGCCGCCATATTTCTTCCTTTCCCGTGGTGGAAGCTCCTTAACGGTGGATATCTTTGCCCGTGTGGTTCTTTCTGGAACATTTTCCAGCCCCAACCACCTCTTATGGCGTATTTCTTTAAGAAAATTCACCAAAATTCCATAAAGTATTTTAATAATTCTAAACTTTATTCAAATGTTTTCTTGACACCTCCTCCCTATTTTTTAGGTATTTGGGATATTTTTAAGGCGATTTTCAGTTTTAAAGGAATTTTTCATTGGAATGATTTTTGGTTGATGCCTCTTTTTTCGTGGTTTAGTTTTCTTTTTCCTTCTCTATCCTATATTTTGCCCATCGGGGCTGCGGATACCAGGTTTCGTTATTGTTATAATCATTATTACTATTTTTGCCCAACGGGGCTGTGGATACCTGCCTTTTAATTCTTTCTTCTTTTTTTGAAAAATTTGCCCATCGGGGCCGCGGATACCTGCTTTTATTTATTTTTTTTTTTTCCCTTTAGCCCATCGGGGCCTCGGATTCCTGCTGTGTCCCTCTCTCTCTCCCCAACCCCCTGGCCCATCGGGGCAATGGATACCTGCTTTAAAAAAAAAAATTACTTTTTGGCCCATCGGGGCCTCGGATACCTGCTTTTATTTTTGTTTTTTCCCCTTGCCCATCGGGGCCTCGGATACCTGCCTTAATTTTTTTTTTTTCCTTGCCCATCGGGGCTGTGGATACCTGTTTAGATTTTTTTTTTTCTCATTGCCCATCGGGGTCTTTTATGGATGGAAGTGTTGGTTATGCTATCTGGAATGTCTACAAATTTATGCTGCTAAACGTTTGGTGTTGTGTGAGTGGATCTGCTGCTTTGGCTGGGAGATGACTTTGCAGTTAGGCTAAGGGGTTAGTTAGGCTGGGGAGGAAAGATGGCGGCCACTTTAGCCGGTCGGCTTAGGGCTGGTTGTGCCAACTGTAAATTAGGGAGCTAAGATGGATAGCTGGACAGGCAGAGGCAGTTATATGCGTTGCATTAGCTAAATGTTTTGAATGAGCTGATGTGGGGCTTGTTAGGAGTTTTGCATGAGCTGTGGTATCCTGAGGTAGAAAAATAGGATGGTCTTGTGTCATGTTACAAGAGGCTGGTAGAAAATGATAGGGAGAACACTTAGGCACAGGGCTCAAAATGGCGATTTTGGGTTTGCGGCATTGCTCAGCATGGCTCTCTGCTTTGTTAGAGTGTCCAAAATGGCGGACCCAATTTTGCCGCAGTGTTCATGTGGCGGGAAGGCCACATCATGGTGGTGTCTTTGTTCTAGTGCACAGCATGGCGGCGCAAATATTCTGTTACATAGTAAAAGATGGCGGCTAGAGTACTTGCCGCAGTGTAAAACATGGCGGGCTTTTGTCTTTGCCGTGTGCATTTCCTGACAGGTTTTGCCGCAGGGACAATATGGCAGACCTTGTCATTTGGATATCTTGGCAGTTTGTCACGTGGACGTCATGGCGGGGACTTTTGCCCGGTACATTCTTGGCGGGCTTTGCACCAGGTGGGCCTGCCGCATTGTTAAAGATGGCGGGCATTGTCGTGTTGCCCCGAAAAGTGAGAGAAAGAAGGGATGGACAATGTTGGATTGCCGCATGACCCACCCAATCAGAAAGGGTGGTAGAATTGGGCATAGCCAATTACTGGAGTCTGGAATTAGACTGTGTGTGTTAGCATGGCTCCTCATGCCGTCTTTATTCAGCCAGTCAGGAGGAAGCAGAGGAGCCATGTTTGTACGTCTTCTCCCAGTGGGTGGTACTCAAGGTCTTTCCAAGGACACTTGCCTTTACCACTTCCCTCCCCTCTCACTTGCTCCCTCCCCTCTAATTTGCTCCCTCCCGTCCAGTATTGCCTGTTGCAGTGTTGAATATTTGGCTCTGGGCTGAACCTACCCCCCATTTCTCTGCATTGGTGCCATGGCCTACGGCTAGTCAACCTCCCCCTCCCCAGGGCCTTTGCTCTTCTGCAATGTGGCCAGGGGCAGTGCTCCATGCCTGCCAGGTGTGAACAAGGTGGTGAGTCCTGGCAAGAACCAGAATTGATCACAGATGATCGTTGGCCAACAGGTGGCAGAAGAGAAATCCCTGCCTTCCTCAAGAGGAACACCTACCCCGTGGCTAATGCTGGGGTCGGATTTTGATTTATATTTATTTCTTGGATGTCAGTCTTATAGTTTGATTATGTGGTTTGCTAGTTTTAGTTTTAAGATTTAAGGGACTATTCTGGAAATGTATTTAGGAGCTTTACTTATTTGTAGAATTCAGTTATATTAAATGAGTTTTCATTTTTGGGTTCCTTAAAATTACTTAAAGTTTTTAATTTCTTTTTTACAAATTGCTTAAACTGTTTTTTTGGCTTTAGATATTCAAAGTCAAATTGGCATTTAAAGACTTTTTGCTGCTTTTTTACTTTGAAACTGACTTAATAAACTACTTCCTTTTGGATTTAAAAGTTAAAACTTTAACTTTATGATTAAATGTAATAAATATTTGAAGGTCCACTCCAGTCCAGGCCTTGCTTTGTTCCCATCCTGAATGCTGCACTAATTAATAACTCACCTGTCAGGAAAATTCACTTGCTGTTGACTTGTTCCTCTAGTCAAACATTATTGAGTGTTAATGCCCACCATTTCAGTTTTCTGTGGTGCCTGGTCTCCACAGCCTCCAGATCCTCCCCAGTCCTGCTCCCAGCAACCGCCCCTCTCCCACCATCCGGCACCAGCCCTTCCCCTGCCCTGTGTCCAGCCCTACCCAGCCTCAGCCCCAGCCCC
>PITA01007829.1:61355-88900 GCA_004023965.1 Spilogale gracilis | reverse complement strand
CCCCCCCCCCCCCCCCCGCGCCCCGCCTTAGTCCCAGACACGGGTCTCAGAACGCCCACCTTCCAGGCGCGCCACCCCGGGGCAGCACCAGGGAGGTCGGGGACCCCGGCGTGCCCCGAAGAGGGCCCTCCGAAGGGGTCTGGGAGCATCCTCCCAGCGAGCGTGTTTGGGAGCAGAACCGCGATTTACCAGCGCTCGGCCTGAGCTGCACAGTTTACCGCTCCCACCCCTGCGGGACAGGAAATTTACCAGGAGGTGTAACTTACAATAGCGCTGGACTAGGGGGCCGAGGTCCCAGCCCCAGCACTCGAGCTGGAGACTCTCCCCAGCCCTTCCACGCCCGAGCCCCCACACCCACTCCCGGGACCGTCCGAGAAACTGCCAGCAGCGCCCAGGCGGGGCGTCAGTACTGTTACTCACCCGGGACCCCCACCACCCCGAGGCCAATGTCAGCGAATTCGCTGCGCGCGGGTTGCGGCTCCTTGGAGTTAAGGTGCTGAGGCTTGGCCTGCTTGCGCCGCGACATGGCGAGAGGAGCACGGCCCCCAGCGAGTTGCTGCGAGTAGCCTGCCTCCTACAACCGCTTCCCGGAGTTCGGAAATTACCACCCCCCCACCCCACTCCCCCGGCTGGAGCGCGCATGTCCTGGCAATTCTGAGGCTCAGCGGAGAAGGGCGATTTATCAAGAACCCTGACGGCTGATTGGCCCGGAGCCAAGACCTCGGGGGTCGCGGGGAAACGTGGTCCGCGCCCCTGCAGCCCACACCACCTGAGAGCTCGTTAGAAATGCAGACTCTCGGGCCCCACCCCAGACCCGCTGAATCAGAATCTGCATTTTAACAAGCTCCCCAGGTGATTCGCATGCACATTAAAGTTTGAGAAACCATGTCTGCATTTTAACGAGATCCCCAGGTGATTCGTTTGCCCATTAAAATTTCAGAAGCACAGCTCGCCTCCAACTTTCATGTGCGCTCGATTCACTGGGGATCTCGTTAAAATGCAGATTCTGACTCTGGGTCTGGGGTGGGGCCTGAGCTTCGGTATTTCTAACGAGCTCCCAGGTGATGCCACCGCCAGGGCCGTTGCACAGGCCGTGTTTTTAGATTCTGACTTAATTAGTCTGGGCGGAAACCTGGGCTTTTTTTTTTTTTTTTTTTTTTTTTTAAGTTCCCCAGGTTATTCTGATGTGCAGCGAAGGTTGAGAAGCACGACCTCCAGCATCTTCGCATTTAAAATTTAAATGAGGCCAGAGAGTCTCCAACTGCAGATGAACCACTTTCCCGAGGAGCCCATTAAAAACGCAGATTCCGAAAGTTTTGGCTTCAGGCGGCAGAGCCCCAGTAATCTGTATTTCTATAAGGCTCCCCCAAACCGCACCCCATCCCTCGCGCGGTGACTCGGGCGCTCCAGGTCTGGGACCACACGCGCAGGAAGCCTCGGGGCGAACAGTGGCGTGGGCCCGCCGAGCAGGTGACTGAGGCGTGGGTGCGGGGGTGGGGTGGGGTGGTTGAGCTAATTGGGTTCATGCTCAGACTGGCTGGAACCTTGATGAGACGCGAGGGGGGACCCTCCTTGCACCAGGTGAACGACATTCAACAGGGAGCAAGGAAGCCACCTACAGCCCTCAGGTGTTTACTTTTTACAAATTGGGGAGTCACTTAAGGCGGGGCTATGCCCTAAGCTTGCCCAAACCTGCGAATCACGTGGGGGCCTTTGCTAGAAAAGACCCAGGTTCAGCTCCAAATCCAGTAGGGGCAGATGTTTGGGAGTCCGTGTGTCGAACAGCGCTCCTGCTGGCAGGTAACCTGCGGCTTGGGCGGCCCCTTGGGGTTCAACAGCCGCCTGTAACTCGCCTTTTCTTGGGCCACCCTTAGCAGATCCTAGCTAGGGCAGGACCTGCCAGAAGACAGTTTTTACATTTCTCAAAAACTGAGCTGTCCTGGGGCTCCTGGGTGGCTCAGTCGTTAAGCGTCTGCCTTCGGCTCAGGCCATGATCTCAGAGTCCCAGAATGGAGCCCCGCATCAGACTCCCTGCTCTGCGGGAGGCCTGCTTCTCCTTCTCTCATTCCTCCTGCTTATGTATCCTCCTAGAGGGTTTCTCTCTGTCAAATAAAATTTTTTTTAAAGATTTTATTTATTTATTTGACAGAGAGAGATCACAAGTAGGCAGAGAGGCAGGCAGAGAGAGAGGAGGAGGAAGCAGGCTCCCTGCTGAGGGGAGAGCCTGATGCGGGCCTCGATCTCAGGACCCTGAGATCATGACCTGAGCTGAAAGCAGAGGCATTAACCCACTGAGCCACCCAGGCACCCTAAATAAAATCTTTTAAAAAACAAAAACAAAAAACTGAGCTGTTCTCCCACTTCCCTGCTGATTTTCACCTGGTGAGTGGATTTTAAGGATAGTTATGGAATGCCAGGTGATGTCACTTAAGGTTAAATTATTTATTTATAGATTTATGTATTTACTTAGGACTTTTTAGAAAAGTACTCCCTAGCCCACAAGGTGGGGTTTGAACTCACTGCCAGGAGACCAAGGCGCCAGCTCTTTTTTAAAGCAACTTTTAAACTTTCCTTCCGATGTGTGTGTAAGCTACACATAATACAGCAAGCCATCTGAAAACCTATGTCTGTGCTTATGTTTACCGTGTCTTGTGGAAAGTCTCAGGACGATACTGGATAAGCGGGGACAGTGATTGCCTCTGGGGAAGTGAACCCAGCCAGAAGGAGGGGAGATATCTGATACCCCTTTAGACTGCCTGAGGTGTGTATGTGTGTTTATATATTTAATACTTATATAGCATTTTGTCAGCTCAGGTGCACAATGGTTAATTGGATTAACCGTTGGTACATGACATCTGGTCATTACTGAGCCATTGCTGGTTTATGTTTGTTTGGCTGCTTGTTTGTTCTCAGGCTTCTTAGGATATAAGAAATACCAGGGAACCCACCACCCAAAACTGGGAGCATAGCCATCACCTTCGTCTCCCATACAGCCATTAACCTAAATCCCATATACTTCATTCCTTTGTTTCATCTTTTCAGCAAGCTCTTTTGCATCTACATGTAATCTTCAAAAACACAATTTTAGGGGCACCTGGGTGGCTCAGTTGGTACAGCATGAGCCTCTTGACCTGGGGGCTGTGAGTTCAAGCCCCACATTGGGCATAGAGCTTACTAAAAATATATATATATATATATATATATATAAAACTCAAAGATTAGAGATCCAAGTGAAAGCAGAGTATCATTCATTGGCTGTGATAAGTCACGATTCTCCTCCAATCCTATTCACCAATTATATAAGTTGACTATTTGTTTTTTGAAATCCACTTTGTAAATTTTCATCTTCCCTGATAATCAACTTAGGGATTTTGCCAATTAAACTGAAGTGGGGGGCAGCATCACTACATCTTTAACAGATGGATTTCAAACCTACTGTGTTTGGACAGTGTTTAAACAGATCAGAAAATTCTGTTGCTAAGTTTAAACACGCAGAATGAGGTTCTTCCTGTTGACACCTTTTCATTGGCCTCCAGCAACAAAATCCCAGAGCAAGGAAAGCCACGGCTAAACAGGCATTTCAAAATATTTTCACCACAGGATATTTCTCTAGAAATGAGTTACTTTCTCATTCTCTATATATCGTCTTCATCCTGATTTTTTTTTTTTTTTAATGCTTGTTAGGTAGTCCTCTTCAAGAGAAAGTCAGGTTTTCAACACTTGTCACTTTTTAAAAGAAAAATGGAAAATCTCTGTAATTTTGACAACTTAAGTCTTTTGCCAAGAGATAAACGGTGCACCTGAATTATACAAAATTCTCCTTATCCCTCTAGATCTTTTTATAAAATATTATAAAGATTGAGAGGCAGTAAACGGTAAACAACATATATTCTAGAGCCAGTGTGAGTTGGAATCCTGGCTTTGTGACCGTGCAGCCTTGGGAAAGGTGCTGTGGACTCCAGTTTTCTATCAATAAATTGGCAATGCTAATATAGCTAGGGCGGTCACAGGCACGAACAGATTTCTCTATGCAGAGGACAAAGATCAATGTCTAGTGCCTTGTCGTGCTCTCTAAGTGTTAACCATGACTATAATAGAGTAAATGTATTATTTTATTATAATAGTTATCATGTATAATAATAGCTCACATTCATTCAGAATTGGTGGTTCCAATTAACTAGGCACAGATACTGTTGTCTCTGGAAATAAATTGGAAGCAAACAAGCCTGTGTTGACTTCACCCAACCCTTCTGAGTGGCAGATTGTCTATGCTTTCATACCAGTTTCAATACATGTGTATTATTTTTTTAGAGAGACCACGAATGGGAGGTGGGGGGAGAAGGTTGGGGAAGGTTGGGGAGGGATGAGGGAGAGAAAGAATCTTAGGCAGGCCCCACACCCAGCGCACAGCCTGATGTGGGGCTCAATCTCACAACCTAGAGATATGACCTAAGCAGAAATTAAGAGCTGGATGCTTAACTGAGCCACCCAGGAGCCCCAATAATGTATATTAAATGAGGAATTCAAAGGGACTCATTTAATATTGGTCGAGTAATTGCTTTCTTTTTTAAGAGAACAAGGCCCTGCTCATGTGACTTCTGTCCTTTCTGCTACCTTTCCCTGCTATGGTTATAGGAATGAATGAATCAATAAATGTTTATCCAGGTATAAATGATTCCCAACGAGGGTGTAAAGGCAGACAGAAGCAAATCTGACTTCTTTCTTCTAACTTCTAACTTTTGGAGCTCACACTATTGCCTGGCTCTGTGTCAGGTGTGCTGTACAGAGTGATGATGCAAGACAAGCAAGACCCAGCAAGGCAGCCAGAGAATGAATGAATGAATGAGTGTATGAGGTCATTTGAGATAAGGATGGGTGTCACATTCAAGATGACCTAGGTGGCGTGAACCGAGAGTGACCAGGTGGTGCATGGGAGGGGAGCTGAGTTTGCCTAGAAGTGACCTTTGAGCTAAAACCTGATGTAATAGCCAGCCATGGGAAGAACCAGAGAGAGCGAGCATTTCTGGAGGAGGTAACAAACAAAGGCTCTAAGAAGATGGGCTTTGGCACGTTTGAAGCAAAGTAAGAAGCATCAGTGACCAGCTGGTTCCCAGAAAAAAAAATAAGGCTCGTAAGGGGTTGAAAAAAAAGTCGGTGCTCACTTATGATGAAAGAAATGCAAGTTAAAATCTTGTCTGAACAGGGAAGATTAAACAAACATATTAGCAAAGGAGCACGTATGCTATGATCCGGCTCTTCCCTCCTCCACATTGCACTTCTCACCCTTACTGCTCATGAGAATCACCTGGGGACCTTATTAAATGCAGATTCTGACTCCAGTGTGTCTCAAAATTTAACATGAGCACAGATCACCTGGGGACCTTGTTAAGGAGCAGACTGTGATTTCAGGGCTTCTCAGACCTTAACGTGCAGAAGAATGACGTGGTGATATTGTTAAAAGCAGAATCTGGGCAACCAAACTATGAAGAGGTATTCAGCCTTACTAACTATGAGGGAATGAATATTAAATAACCATAAATTCCTCTCTTCCCCCCCTTATCAGATCAATAAAAATTAAGGATGCTCATAACATCTACCGGTAGCAAGTGCGCAGGGAGTTTGGTCTTTGATGCATTGCTGGTGGGAATGCGAATGTTTATAGCCGCTGCAGGGACTGATTTGGCAGTACCTTTCTAATGTGCCCTGCCATTGATCTAGCAATTCTGCTTTCCGTCTAGTCTCCACAGAAATATCTGCCCCTGTGCACAGTGGGGCATGTCCAAGGATGTCTGTGGCAAAACCATCATCGTAGTAAAAAAATGCCAAAAAAAACTTTTGAGAAATAAGCTAACTGCCCAACAACAGGGGGCCGGCTAGGTTAAACTAAGGTTTAGCCATACCAAGGACTACGAGGCAGCAAATAAAAGTAATCATCCAGATTTATGTACACACCCGTGGCAAGAGCTCCAGACACACTACACTGAAGAAAAAGCAAGTTCCACACAGATAGAATTAAATACCTACTCAAATCCACATATGCTTTCAATGGTACTGGAAGGATATATACTGGCTATGTGGTAAGCAATATGGCGACCGGGTGGTGGCTTGAGGACTGGAAAGCCTAAGTGTTCCGTGGCTGTGTAAGAAGACGTGATCCTTAGTATTATCTCCTTTTTAAAAAAATAGGCAATGATATCCACACTGCTTGATGGTTAGAAAGTTAAATAGTTAAGGGGCACCTGGGTGGCTCAGTTGGTTAAGCGACTGCCTTCGGCTCAGGTCATGATCCTGGAGATCCGGGATTGAGCCCCACATCGGGCTTCCTGCTCGGCGGGAAGCCTGCTTCTCCCTCTCTCACTCCCCCTGCTTGTGCTCCCTCTCTAGCTGTGTTTCTCTCTGTCAAATAAATAAAATCTTAAAAAAAAAAGTTAAATAGTTAAAAAGCAATAATTAAAATAATTAACTAAATTATGGTTCTGTCATATAAGGGAATACGTTCTGTATGACCATAACGGAGAATAATGTATTTCCTTGTGCATTGATATGGAATATTCTTCAAGCTATGTTAAGTGAAATATTCAAAGGAGAGAACAGTATACAAATTACGCTATTGTGTGTAGGTATGTGTGTTTTTACACCCATGCAGACATACGTTCATACAATAGCATAGTAAAAACATACATATAACAGCATCTCTATATGAAATTTAACACACATGTGAATGTGGAAGAGACGGGGGAGCTGCTAACATGAGTTATTCCTGGGGACAGAATAGCAGTTGTCTGAGTGACATCTTGATATACGCTTTTTGACAATCTCTTAAGTCAAAAAATTTTAAATCCTAAAATTTGGCACACCCACAAGAGTGTATAAAACACAAATGTGCAATTTATGGACTAAAACACCCCTGTAACCACCAACAACTTAAGGTCTAGAACATTCTTAGTACCAAAGCCACTCTTCACATGTTCCCATCCATTAGGTTCTCCTGCCTTCTGCCACCTTCTTTCACTAGCTCTAATTCTATGTAATTCTTATTTAAAAATAGTTTGGTCACTGTGCATCAATGATACTTCAATTAAAACAAAAAACAAGTTTCATCACCTAAGTAAGCTGCTTCGTTTTGTCGCTTTTGGAACTGCATGGCTAATATTCCTTCCTTTGCTTCTTTAAGTTTGTGAGATGTGCCACGGTGTAGCCTGCCGCTGCCGAGGATTTCCACTCTTGCATAAGCTCCGCGCGAATTTACCACATTTTACACCTTTGCTGCCGAAGGGTGTTTTCCGCATCGTAATTATGAGCAACGTCGCTGTGAACATTCCTACACAGCTTTCATGGTTCTGTGTGTCAGCTGCTTTAAGCCCAGAATCTGCATTTTAAGGAGATCCCCCTTGACTCTGGTGTGTGCGGTAAGTGTGAGACGAGCAGCGTGGCGGAGGACTAGATGGGTCACAGCACAGGCTCACCCCTAACTTTCCTAGGAACTCCCCAAACTATTTTCTGATGTGACCATATCAATTTACGTTCCCATTAGCATATGTGACTTTTAAAATGAAAATGAAAAAAAAAAAAACAACTCGCTAAAAAGTCACTGGGGCACAGTCTTTGTTAGAAAATATTAATAACCACTATACTGATCTTCACTTCCTCCTCTTTCCTTTCTGCTCCCACACCCCAGCCCCTCCCCTTGGCGGATTAGAATATGAAACGATGAGATGACTTCTTGGAGGATACTGTGTGGGTGACACAGTGGATCAGGGCCCTTTATCTATAGAGAAAACAAGCCTCTAGTCCACCTGCTGGCTCCTACAAGTTTGGTAGTTCCTGAACTCTAAAGGCATGCGGTCCCAGAAGAAGAATCTGCTAGGGGAAGGTGTGGCAGAACTGGGCTTGTCAGTTGTCTTACCTGGTCCTGGGAAACATGAATTTCTGATCCCTTTCTGGTGACACTGAAATCACCTAGACCAACTGTTGCCTGCAGATTCTTTGACTATTTCTTTCTTTTTTTTTTTTTGAAAGATTTTTATTTATTTCACAGAGAGATCACAAGTAGGCAGAGAGGCAGGCAGAGAGAGAGAGAGGAGGAAGCAGGCTCCCTGCTGAGCAGAGAGCCTGACGCGGGCTTTGATCCCAGGACCCTGGGATCATGACCTGAGTGAAGGCAGAGGCTTTAAACCACTGAGCCACCCAGGCGCCCTTCTTTGACTATTTCTGTGTCTTGGGCCACACAGTCTCCCTGACTCTGACATTGTCTATTAGGACTTTTGCTCTGGGGCCATTCATCTGTATAGAAAACGTTAACTGGGCTCCATTTGGTTGGGAGGTTGCTCACCTCGAGGAACGCAACAGTAAGCCTTGAAGGAAGTCACAGACTCACCAGGAGAGGACATAACTCAAGAGGCAGGTACAACACACTGTGTGAGAAAGGGTCGCATGGTGGTCGGGGAAAGCTTCCTGCAACAGGGGGGCTGGTCACCCCAAATATACAGGATGAGTAGGTCTTGGGCAGGTGGAGAAGTGAGGTGAAGAGGCTTTCAGGCAGAAGGGACAGCCTGTGACAAGACCAGGAGGTAAAGGGATGGCCCTTTTGAGGACCCTCAGTCTGGCTGGAGGTGGGCAGAATGCTGGCAGGAAGGCAGGGGAGGTGGGAGAGAAGGGGACACAGGGCCTCGTGTGGCAAGTGGGACCCCTTCAGCCCTTCCCTGCTTCCCCTCTCCCTGCTATTCCTGTTCAACTGCGGACACATCTAGGGAAGCTTCTAGGCTTGGATTTGACAAAGGTGAAGGCCACTTCCCCTCTCCTCACAGGAGAAGCCACAATGCTGGCAAGGTCACGACTCTGACAGTGAAAAGGGTGAGCACTTCCAGACGCTCAGCCCACGCCGGGGGCTGGGTGAGAACACGTTCTCCACGGACTAGCTCCCCAGAGTCCAGCTTGCCACCGCTGTGTGCTTCCAGCGAGTCCCTTAACCTCTTAAGCCTCAATCTGTAGAACGAGGATAATAACTCTACCCACCTCAAATGGTTTCCCTGAGCAGTCAAAGGGAAAGTGGGGCACCCGGGTGGCTGACTCTTGGTTTCGGCTCTGGTCTTGATCTCAGGGTCGTGAGACGGAGCCCTGTGTTGGGCTCCTTGCTCAGGGTGGTGCCTGCTTGAGATTCTCTCTCCCTCTCCCTCAGCCCCTCCAACCCCTGCTCGTAAGCTCCTTCTCGCTAAAACAAATAAATAAATAAATAAAAAATAATAAAAAATAATAAAATCAAAGGGAAGGTATGTCAAGGTAACAGTAAATAACGAAGAATATTACTTACGATTACTACTGAAAGTCATCCACCTACTCCCCTGACACTATACTAATTTTGAAAACCACTGTAAAATATAATAACGGTTATTATAAATGTGATTGACTTTCATACATCATGCTGGGCACGCTGGGGACACGTCAATGAAAAAGGCAGAGGAAGCTACGTTTGGAACACTCCGTGTTCAGCTGTACTCGAATGCAGGCCCCAGTATGATCCTGTGTTTCGTTAGGCTAGTCCTTCGAGTTTTTTAACAGAGACCAAATAGAAATGATAAATAAAATAAAACAAGGTTGTTTCTGGTGGATGATGGCCCAAGAGACCATCCAGGGACCCATCTCCTAGCTTATTACCGTACTCTCTCCTCACAGGCGAACATCCATACCTGTGATCCAGTCCATGGGAAGGAGCAAAGAGGAAGAGGAAGACAAGTAGCTGCCTTTAACAGAGTGACCCAGAGTGTGTGTGTGCCACTTCTTGGTTGTGTCCCCTAGGCCAGAACTTAGTCATGGGGTCACACCGCTGCAAAGGAGTCTGGGAATGTGGCTTCGACTAGGGTGGCTGTGTGCCCAACCAACACGTGGGGCGCTTCTGGGAAATAATCCTCTTGATACACAGGCACACTCACAAAAGAACCCCTCTACAGGATCACTGCAGTACTCTCAGTGCAAAAACCAGGACACAACCCAAGCGGTTGTCTACCGGTCACTGGCTGAATAAACTGTGGTAAAGCCACACAATGGCATACTCTGTTAAAAAAAAAAAAAAAAAGAACAAGGAATCTATGTACTCATATGGTGAGATTTTCTGACTATATTAAGTGAAAAATGCAAGAGAAGCAAAAAGGAAGGGGATCATGGAAGCATGTATTCCTATTTGCTTGTGTTTGTATAAAGAGACACGGGAAGGCGATGGAGGGTAGCAACTGCTCTTGGTGCCCCACCCACATGCCCTCGGCCTTGTCACCTTGGCGCCTGCTGGACTCCTTTCCAGCTATCAGTACCTGCATTATCTTCCTCTGCTTGCCAGCATCCTCTTTGCCCACCTGTGCCGCAGGCTCGGAAGTGGCTCTCAATGGGCAAATGCTGGGAGCTGGTGGATAAATACCTCAGCTCCTTTGCCGCACAAACGGATAACCTCGCAGGGGTTCCCGGCAGGAGTGAGTGCCAGGTGTCCACAGTGGCGACGGGGCTTTTAACACACTTCATATCAGCTCTTTCCCTCCTGTCTCACTTCTCTGCCCGTCCCACTGTCGTCGTTTCTTGGGATCACCTCCCAAATAAGCTACTTGCTCTCTAATCCTTGTCTCAGGGTCTGTTACTGGGGAAACCCAATAAGACCAAAAGAAAACAAAAAAAGAGAGAGGAAGGAAGGAAGGAAGGAAGGAAGGAAGGAAGGAAGGAAGGAAGGAAGGAAGGAAGGAAGGAAGGAAAGAAAAGCAGTTATCTGTACGGACTAGGAAGGGAACACAGGTTGGAAAGAGACATCTCAACGTATACCATCCTATATTGTTTTGTTTTGCTATTTGGACATTGTGAATGCATGAATTATTCATGACAGCTCTCATAAAAACATCAGGGATTCTAGTCCTAAAAACACATCGGTTGTTGGGGTACAGTGAACAGCTTTTGGCAGAGCCCTATTCCTGCTATGCTCACTTCTGCTTGATGCCAAGCCACTTGCCATATTGCAAAGGTGTGAGTCTCCCTAGCTGCTCTCTCCCTGTTCTGTGTGCGGCGTGAGTCCCAGGCTGCAGATGGAATGGGGAAGTTGGATGTGATGCTGAATCTTAGTGTCTGTGCGGCAGTGTGCACTGGGCACTGGTGGCGAATCCATGACTTTGGGGCCTTAGTTTTATCACCTAAGAAGTAGACACAATAAATATCTGTGCTACTTTTCTCTCAAAGTTGTAAGGAAAATATTGGATCTAGTAAAGTTCACCCACAAAGAAGTATGCATGCCCGACAAGCTTATGGACTGCTAAATCAATCAATCAATCAATCAATCAGGTAATGTATTTAACTTGAGGTGCTGGGCTTATAAAAAGTGTACAAAGAACTAAAATGTATGATCTTTTCACCAAAGACACTCATTGAGGAATATGGCAGTCTAAAGAATATTCAAAAATATGTAAGACAGAACTGTTAAGTCATAGTTCTATAACTTGGAACAAATAGTTTAATATATATATATAATATACTTTTTTTAGATTTTTTTGGGTTTTATTTATATGAGAGAGTGAGAGAGACCACATACCTAAGTGGGGGGAGGGACAGAGGGAGATGCAGACTCCCTAATGAGTGGGGAGCCCCACACAAGGCTTGATTCTAGGACCCCAAGATCATCACCTGAGCTGAAGTTAGATGCTTAACTGACTGAGCCACCCAGGTGCCCCCAAGTGATGTAATATTTCTGGGCCTTAGTTTTCTCACTTGGAAAAAAGCATTATTGCAAAGTCTACTGTTTGGGGCCATTGTAACATGCTCAGGGCAGTACTTGGCAGAGTGGGAACAGTCAACGAAAAAATGACTCCTTCTATCAATTCCTAGAGATTACCCCAGGCTTCCTGTGACTCAGTTTCTGTAATGGAGGGTCTATTAATCAGGACTGCATGCTTGAAAGTAACAAAACACCCTTCCTTTTTTTCCTTAGGGAAAAAACCAATAATCTGTGCCCAAGAACGGAAGGTTGGGAATACATTTTTATTTCAGTTCTGGCTTCATCCAGGGACTCTGATATCCCACTGGCTTGGTCTTCCTGGGCTGCTCTCAGCGCAGCTTTGTTTTGTGCTGGTTGCTCTCGGGGCTCTGCTCTCAGAGGCCTGGCAGCTTCTGACCCGACTCCTAAAGAGCCCCACCTCTCGATGTCATTGCTCCTGGCTAATCTCCTCCCCTCGGTTGGACCTAGAGACTCGCTGCGGCCCTGGTTAGGCTTGCTTGCCTAGTCTTGGGTCATAGGCTCATCCTTTCAACCAGTTGATGACAAGCTATGGTCTATGGGCCAAATCAGGCCACTGCCTCTTTCTGTAAATAGGTTTTATGGGAACACAGGCTCATTTCTTGATGTTTATTGTCTAGGGCTGTTTTTATGATAGAACTGTAGAAGACTGGATGATCCCTACATATGAAATATTTACTATCAAAGATTTCTGTTGAAATCAGCAAGCATTTCTGTTGCTTTAGACAGACTTTGCCGACCCTTGTTTTAGCCCACTGTCTTTGACCAAGGTCAGGGAGTACTTGGATTGACCGAGCATTAGACCATGCCTGGCAGTGTTGGGGGAGGTCATCAAGAGGATATGACCACTGGTTGACCTGTGAGCTGGACCCCAGCAACTGGAGGCTCCTCACTCTCTCCCCAGTCCTTGAAATATGGGTTCTGCTTGCCTTCCTGGCTCCCAGAAGCTGCCCCAAGGACATAGCCTTGAGATAGTGATGTGGTGCTTAGACCATGTGGATGGTAATGACTGAACCAGTTAAGGGCTCTCTGTAGATTTTTAAGGGGTGCCTGGGTGGTGCAGTTGGTTAAGTGTCTGATTCTTGGTTTTGTCTCAGGTTGTGATCTCAGGGTCAGGAGATCAAGCCCCGCGGCAGGCTCCATACTAAGTGCGGAGTCGGCTTAAGACAGTCTCTCCCTCTCCCCTGCATCTCCCCACCTCTAATAAATAAACCAATCTTCAAAAAAATTTTAAAAAATTAAGCTTTTAAGATTTGGCAGGACGGTGTGGAGATCTGTTCATCTTGCAATTGCCCAAGACAAGCATCATGTGTAAGTTCTCTTGCTCATTAAACCTACCACCTGCCCATCTGGAGTGGCTTGACTCTTTCAGTATGGAGCCGGATTCAGATTACTCCCAGGAAGGTCGCCAAGAGGTCTTGAACCAATAGCTAGTTCTAGAAAGCTAATGATGGCTAGCGGGCAGGATGGGCTTGTCCTAGCTTACTGTCTCCCACAGACCACAGAGCTGCTCTAGCACTGGGCATGCCCTGCATTGGAGGACCATTCCTGGGCTACTTATATATCAAAGCAAAGAGAGAGAAGAACTGCCTTCTGGGTTGGCTGAATTGGGATGGCGTTAAGCTGGAGTTGCCTATGACCACACCCTTCTGCCATGTACAGAAAACTCATCTGTAGGAGGAAAGAATAAAGTCAAACAAAGGTCTGCCATGACAGGCATGATTGTGAAAGAAGACACACACAAGACTACTTCCCTAGTGTAGGTTCCCAGGTCCCCAGATCCCCAGAGCAGCTATGACTCCTGTGTTTCTCAGATTCTGGAAACTACCTAGCGTCTGTCCAGGAAGTGTTCTTACTTCTGCTAGTTTTTGTGCATTTCGTGATACTTATAACCAAAGTGTTGACAATATATGATCGAGCTGTAAAGAAAGACCAGAGAGGGGCTCCCCTCACCTGAAATCAGGAAAAAGCAAGTCTACAGCAAGGACTTCTAGGTATGGCTTCAAGTTCTGTCCACTGGAGTCCTCAATGGACAGAGGCTAGGCAGAAGGCACGGGGTACGTGAAAGATACAGAATAGAGGATGAAAGTGCAGAGTCCAGAAAAGAAAACAAAACAAACAGATGAATGTGGAATATCTGAGTCTCATCCACGGCAGAGAAAATACATAAGAATTCCCAGAATTAATAAACTAGTTCCGGCTTCTGATCGCCTGACGTCTGGTGGTCAAGCTTTCACTGAAGATACCTTCCCACATTTCTGTTGTCACCTGGGTCTCATAGGTATTTAAACCTTGGATTAAAAGTCCCTCTAAGAAGGAACTAGTTTTGGGACGCTTGGGTGACTCAGTTAGTTAAGCGTCTTCTTTCGACTCAGGATTGATTTCAGGGTCTTGGGATTAAGCCGTGGGTCAGGCTCTCTGAAGAGCCCACTTGAGATTCTCTCTCTCCCTCTCTGCACCTGCCCCTACTTGTGGGCTTGCGCTCTCTCTCTAAAATAAATCTTAACAACAACAACAAAATGAATGAACTAGTTTAGAGGTGCCTGGCTGGCTCAGTTGGTAGAGGCTATGGTTCCCATCTTGGGGCTGTGCGTTCCAGCCCCACACTGGGGGTAGAGATGACTTAAAAACAAAATCTTAAGGGAAAAAAAAAAAGGAATGAACTGATATAGGATGGTTTCTGAATCTGTAGCTCCAGATAGTGGCATGAAACTATTCCAACCTGTCGGGGCACTGGCTGTGTAGAGAAAGTGCCTGGAATATAGTAGGTGCTTAATAAACTTTGTGGGGAAAAAACCCCCAGAAAGATAAATTATTAAAAGGAAGAAAAAGAGAAAAGTGAGGACCTGCTACAAGACACTATATAGATTAAAGGCCCATCTTAGTTAATTAAGAAAAAAAAAGAAACAAAATCTATACCTATAAGCATGGGTAAGCACATAATTGCTTTTGGAGAAGGGAGTAAGGAATCTGGTGTGGGAAGGAGAATAATTTTCCATTAGATACCACATTGAAATGTTTGAATCTTTCCCACTCTGTGCATGTATTAATTTTTCAATGAAAGATTAGTGTAATGGAAAGATCTTCCATAAAGCAAATGTAGCGGCATGGTGATTGAATCTTCATGCAAAGAAAATGGGTGTTTACCAGAAAATTCTTTCAACCTTGCTGTATTATTAGGACTTGTTCACTTTATTAAGTTCCCCCTCATGATGACATCAGAGGCCAGCCCTGAAGCTGCTTCCCATGTGGCTCTCAGCAGGGAGGAGAGTTCCCATGGCAGAGGTGGGGTCCTCTTTCTGCATAAAAGTGCCAAGGTTTACACTGTTAGAGTGAAAACATCTGAGCTGGCTTAGTGCAAGGGCTGAGGCTACCACAAGGACTTCTGTGCTGGTATGGCTTCAGGTCTGTCCTGAGCCCTCAGTTTTGTTCGGTGACAAGAGACCATTAGCCATTTGAACAAGAACAGGAACTTTCGGGCAGCATGTGATTCAGCCAAGTACCTCAAAGGGCACGGAGAGCCCGGCTCAGGTGATAGGCAGAGAGGGAGGCCATCCAGACAGGTGTAACCATGAAGGATATGCCCATAGTGGGGGATTATCTGCCTTGGGTTCTGCAGGGAGACAACTCTGGTACTGATGCTGGGAACCCCTAAGCTGCACCCCTCTGCCCCCAGACCTCCTCTGCCCCCAGCACACACTGTTCAGGCCCCTGCTGAAATGCCCTCCCTGTGAATGAACTCAGATCTGTCCCCGTGGCTTGTGCTGCTGGCTCACTCTTGGGCTGGAGCATCTGACGGGCCAAGCCCAGGTCATGTGCTTGTCCTCCAGCTGCAAGGAAGTGGTGGAATAGCTGATGTTGACCAGCTTGTACAATGGCAGGTGGGACACTGCCTTCCACCCAGGTGAGCACAATGACATGCCCTCCGCACAGGAAGGAGTTGGCTCCCAAGCAGCCCTATTGATGATGAGTGTGAGCCCTTGATGGCTTCCTCAGAGATACATCCGCATTGAGAAAGCAGATCATTAGTGTTGCTATCCCATATGGCTACATCACTGCTGCATACCATGTGCCAGGTACTTCATGTGTATTATTTGTTTAATCCTACTTTACCTTACTCTAAGATAGATTATTGTTCTCTATACAGAAAAAGAAACCGAGTTTCAGAGAGGTAAGGTCACTTGCTGGGTCATATCTCTGAGAAGATGCGGAACTGGGATTTGAACCCAATTCTTTCTGACTCCAGGGTCCTTGTTCTTAACCAGGACCTACTGCCAGCTGTTCCACCTGCTGTGCGAGCCAGATAGGAGAGCTCTCTGAATGACTTCCTCACTCACCCGCTCGGAGGTGATTTGGGTGTGTCTATGCTGTCTGCACTGGATGGGGTAGAAAGACACTCCCTGTAAAGATGACTGCAGGTTTGCTAACTTGCAAGAAATTTAATACTTAAAAAAATTTAGATTCTCACTGAGCCTTCAACACACCCATCTTTTCAATTATATGGTTTCACTTAGTTATGGAGCATAAGGAGTAACATGGAGGACAGTAGGAGTAGGAAAGGAAATGTGAATTTGGGTAAATGAGAGGGGGAGATGAAGCATGAGAGACTGTGGACCCTGAGAAACAAACTGAGGGTTCTGGAAGGGAGGGGGATGGGGGGATGGGTGAGCCTGGTGGTGGGTATTAAGGAGGGCACGTATTGCATGCAGCACTAGGTGTGGTGCATAAACAATGAATCTTCGATAACTGAAAAAATAAAATAAAATATAAAAAGACAAAAAGCAAGAAACAACAAAACAACAACAACAAACCATACCCATCTTTTAAATTAATCTGAACTCTGTCTTTCTGAAGACACCAGTAACTGAGAGTTAGCTCAAAATGAATAGAATGCTCTGTGGGAAGGTCTAAAGTCTCATAAAAGTGGAGACCACTCTAGCACTCATTCCTTTCATGTATCTTCTCCTGGGAGGCACCGGGTCTCAGAGCCACCTGGGAAAACGTTGCCTCTAAGAAAAGATGTCCTATGGAGACCAAAAGGTCCTATGAAGATTGGGTGGGGAGTCCTAATGGCAAGCTGTCCTCTCTCATGAAAGGAAACTGACCAGAAATTAAAAAAAAAAAAAAAAAAGAAAGGAAGGAAAGTAAAGGAGGCAAGACAAGCTGAGAGGAGAGACCCACTGTATTTGCACCCAAATTGTACTTTCTCATCACACTTGCGTTGAAAGCGATTTTTAAGTAGTATTGTAGGGGAAACATCATTTAATTCATTCAAATAAACCCCCAATACTAGATATGGCAATTCCATAGGCGATCGTAAGCTGAAGGTTTCACGCACAGTCTCCTGTATCAGTCAGCCTTTGCTGTGTAACACCCAACCTCAAAAATCTCAGTGGCCTTCTGCAATGAATATTTATTTTCTTTTTTATAGGTCTGTGGGTTCATTTGGCTCTAGGCTGAGGGTTGGCTTGAGGTCAGTTCCATTGGTCTGCTTATTTCTCCTTGGGTCATCAGCCACATGGGGCATATTCTTCTCATGACAAGGTCCCAAGGTCACTTGAGAACAAGAAGATAAGCCACACCCACATGTACAGGCACATTGAAAGCCCCTCTTCCCATCAGATCTGTAAGTATTCCATAAGCCACACAAATCACATGAATCAGTGGTGAGGGGAAGCACATTCCAGCCATCATGATGCCAGTGGGCAAGGATGGATAGCTATAATTCTGGACCAGGGAGGGACTGTCAAGTTGGAAACAACAATCTGCCATAGCTGTTAACACTGAAAACAGGAATACAATCACAAGGTGAAGTATAAACAGATGGACTGATATGCATTTACACTACTCATATCGAAAGCATTAGGCTGCAAACTCAAACTTTGATAAGCTTTGGGCATGGGACTTGTTCTTCTTCTTGGAAAACTAACCCATGGGATTTGACATTCTCCTCTTTGCCTTGGGTTGTAATACTGTCCTCCACCGCTGGGGAGAAGCACTAGTCATTATTTTATAGCTTCTGGCTTCCATCCATCAGTAATAATAGCAGGTTGGAAGCTGACTTACACCTGCTCTCCCAGCATTGTTATCAATAGTGCCTCTTTGCTCCCAGAGGTGTCCCAGTTTGGATGAGGAACTATACGATGGTCTTATATTTATGTTATAAATGGGGCACTTTTTTCTCCTAAAATAAATAAGTTTTCCAGGAGCCTAATACACCATGAGGAACACCAATCTTTTTTCTTTTTCTTCCCCCTCCCCTTTATACTTTTGGAAAAATGCTCCAATTACAAATGACCTCTTTCCCTCCAGACTTTCATATGTTCCCATCCACCTTAGAAGGCTCATCCTCCATTTCTTGGTTCCTAATTTTCAGCCGTGACTCCTATTCATCACTTTGACTTTCTATAGGCAGCCTCCCTAGGGAGGTCCAAATCTGGGTCACACAGCTTCCTTGTCATGCTTCCATGTCCCCCGCTAGAGCACTTATGTGCTGTGGCAAATATATATTTGCCTGTCTGCCTTACTAGACTGTGAGCTCCCAGAGGGCAAGGACTCTGACTGCCTGGTGCCACCAACATCCTATGTACGCCTCTTTGGCAAATGGTATTTGCTGAATGAATGCAATTGCTATTATTGTTTTAATGAGTATTACAATATACATCAGATAGGCACAAAACATAGAGACTAATTCTCTCATCAGCTTCATGGTCTACCTTCTCCTCTCTCCTGCTCTCTCCAGCCACATCAACCTCAAATACCAGAGGCATGTTTCTCTTTTAGGGTTTTCCCACTGGCTTTTCCCCTCTGGAATTCTTCCTCTTGCTCTCCACATGGCTCCCTTCCTTGCTTCCTCCCTCATTCCAGTCTTTATTCCACCCTTTATCTTCTCAGGGAGGCCTTCCCTGACTACCCTATTTAAAACCTCAAGCCCTCTTCCCATACCAAATCTCCCCCACCCCCAGGACTCATCACTGCCTGACACCGTATAATGCACTTACATATTCTGTTTACTGTGTACTGTCTGTTTCTCCACTCTGGAAGTCAGATCCCACAAGGGCAAGGATCATTCTCTGCTCAGTGATAACTCCCAAGTTTCCAGAAATGCATCCGGCACATAGTAGGTGCTCAAAAAAAAAAAAAAAAACAACCCACTTATCGAACAAGTTCATGAGTTCAATGAACATTTACTGAGCACTTTCTCCTGGGAGTGAGAGTGGTCAGAATCATTCTCAGCCCTCAAAACCCACAATTTTGGTACAGAAAACAATGGTACACTGGACAATAGACTGCTTCAAGGCAGGGGCTCAGTCATATGATCTGGTGTCCTCATAGCCCCTTGGGCCTAGTATTAGTTCCATATATGTACCTGGAATGATTCTACCAAAAAACCACCAGTATCATAATGGTTGATGATTCCAGAACATTCGCTCTATCGTCTCCCATAGTCTAATAACTAAATCATACCCAGTTCCACCTTCAGAAATCAGTGAAGTAATTCTCAAGGGAAGGGTAGTACTGGAAAAATAGAGCCCAAGGGAAATGACTGTCACCATTGCTCAAGAACCACAAAATCAGTATTAAAAACTTAACTATGGGGGCACCTAGGGTGGCACTGTCAGTTGAGTATCTGACTCTTGGACTCTTGGTTTCGGCTCAGGTTGTGATCTCACGAGTTGTGAGATCGAGCCCTGTGCACTGATCAGTCATCTCTAGCTCCTTCCACCCCTGCTTCTCTAATATAAACAAATCCTTAAAAAACAAAACCCCAAAAACTGCTTCCTAAACAAATTCTTCTAAAATGTTATAGTTAATTTTTTAAAAAGGAAAGAAAGAGATTAAGGAAGAAGAGTCATAAGTACCATTTTGCTTATAATTTTTCTGTCCAGAAAGTCTTGATTCTCCTAAGAAACCATGTTTTAAAAATATAGATAAACAGATCTTTGTTAAAACAAGTAAATACAATATGGGTACGGACAGATGCATTTCCTGGGGGCTAAGTGATGCCAGTTTGTGCTGGAAGAAATGTCAGGACTTTCTTCTGGTCCATTCTTGACTTGTTTGGGAGTTGGTTGTAGGAGGCAGCAGTTAAATGCTTAGCAAGTAGCTGGCCCATGATAAGTGCTCAGAGAACGTTAGCTTAGTAAGAGAACCGAGCAGCTCCTTGGCCAGGTACCTCTACCCTTCCTCCTCATCTGAGAGAGAAATGTGCCATTTCCGTGCCACGTCCTACTATTTTAATGTTGGCCACTGGTCTAGAATCCACTGCTTTGTCTTTGTGTTCATGTGGAGATGGATGGATATACTCTGCTCTTTACCAGATTTCCAACATGGGCTTCTGGCTCCAGAATAAAATGTTAATCACTATATGACTCCAATCCAATCCAATCCAATCCAATCCAATCCAATCCAATCCAATCCAATCAACTAGGATGTGACCCAGGGTCAGCTGCTTACCCGTTCCATTGATCAACCTCTTCAGCCCTAAAATGATGGTGGTAATCACAGCTCCTCTAGGAGGCGCAGCTGGGGATGTTCAGTGGGTTAGTGTGACTGATACAGAATAACTGCTCAATACGTAGTGGGTATTATCATAAAAATTCCCAAATAATTCTAAAAATTGGACTATATTATAATGTATTGATACCTTAAAAACTAGGGCAAACAGTGAAAGAACCCAAATTTCCATCAACTGGTGAACAGAAAAACAAAAATGTGGTCTGTCCACACAGTGAAATACTATATGGCCATGAAAAGGAATGAAGCACTCTTAAATGCGATAATGTGGATGAACCTTGAAAACATGTTGAGTAAGAGAAATCTTTTTTTTTTTTTTTTAAAGATTCTATTTATTTGACAGAGAGAAACACAGCCAGAGAGGGAACACAAGCAGGGGGAGTGAGAGAGAGAGGAGCAGGCTTCCCGCTGAGCAGGGAGCCCGATGCGGGGCTCGATCCCGGGTCTCCAGGATCATGACCTGAGCCGAAGGCAGTCGCTCAACCAACTGAGCCACCCAGGCGCCCCGAGTAAGAGAAATGTTAAGAGAGTCACAAAAGATCCCATATGGTTTGATTCTAATTATGTGAAATGCCCAGAAAAGGCAAAACCATAGAGACAGAAAGCAGATTTGTGGTTGCCAGAGGCTGAGAAGACAAAAGAATAGGGAGTGATAGCCAATGGGGACAGGGTTTCTTCCCGGGGTATCAACAATGTTCTGCAATTAGATGCTGGTAATGGTTGCACAGCTTAGTGAATGTACTAAAAATTATTAAACTATACAGTTGAAAGGGTGAATTTTTATGGTATATGAAAGATATCTTATGAAAGCTTTTGTAAACAGATCATCTAAGCAGAAGATCAACAAGGAAGCAAGGGCTTTGACTGACACACTGAACCAGATGGAGTTAACAGATATATTCAGAGCATTTCATCCTAAAGCAACAGAATACATATTTTTCTTGAGGGCACCTGGAACATTCTCCAGAATAGGTCATATATTGGGTCACAAATCAGGTCTCAACAGGTAGAAAAAGATTGTGATTATACCCTGTATATTTTCAGACCATAATCCTTTAAAATTTGAAGTCAACTACAAGAAAAAATTAGGAAGGACCAAAAATACATGGAGGTTAAAGAGCATCCTACTAAAGAATGAGTGGGCAAACCACAAAATTAAAAAAGAATTAAAAAAATACATGGAAGCAAATGAAAATGAAAACATGATAGTTCAGAACCTTTGGGGTACAGCAAAGGCAAACCTATGCGGGAAGTATACAGCAATACAGGCCTTCCTCAAGAAGCAATTAAAGTCTCAAATACACATCCTAATCTTACACCTCAAGGAGCTGGAAAAAGAACAGCAACTAAAGCCTAAATCGGAAGGAGAAGAGAAATAATAAAGATTAGAGCAGAAATCAATGATATAGAAATAAAAAAAAATAGTAGAACAGGTCAACAAAACTAGGAGCTGGTTCTTTGAAAGAATTAACAAGATTGATAAACCTCTAGCCAGACTTATCAAAAAGAAAAGCAAAAGGACCCAAATAAATAAAATCATGAACGAAAGAGGAGAGATGACAACCAACACTGAAGAAATACAAACACTTATAAGAGAGTATCATGAGCAATTAGATGCCAACATCTAGAGATGGATGCATTCCTAGAAACATATAAACTACCAAAACTGAAACAGGAAGAAATAGAAAACATGAACAGACCAATAACCGGCAAAGAAATTGAATCAGGATTCAAAAATCTCCCAACTTGGGCGCCTGGGTGGCTCAGTTGCCTAGGTGTCTTTAGCTCAGATCGTGATCTCAGGGTCTTGGGATCAAGTCCCACATCAGACTCCCTGTGGAGCACTTCTCCCTCTGCCTCTGCCTCTCTGCCTGTCTCTCATGAATAAACAAATAAAATCTCTTTAACAAAGTATCTCCCAACAAACAAGAGTCCAGGGCTAGATGGTTGCCCAGTAGAATTCTGCTATACATTTAAAGAAGAAATAATACTTATTTTTCTGAAACTGTTTAAAAAAATAGAAATAGAAGAGAAACTTCCAGACTTATTCCGAGGCCAGCAGTACCTTGATCCCAAAACCAGACAAAGATCAACTTAAAAAGGAGAATTACAGACCAATATCCCTGATGAACATGGATATAAAAATCCTTACCAAGATATTAGCTAATAGGATCCAACAGTACATTAAAAGGATTGATTATTTACCACAACCAAGTGAGATTTATTCCTGGGCTGCAAGGGGGATTTATCATTCACAAATCAATGCATTACACACATTAATAAAAGAAAGGATAAGAACATTTGATCCTCTCAACACATGCAGAAAAAGCTTTTGACAAAATAAGCATCCTTTCTTGATAAAAACTCTCTGCCATGTAGGGATAGAGGGAATATACCTCAGTATCATAAAAATCATATACAAAATACCCACAGTAATATCATCTTTAATGGGGAAAAACTGAGAGCTTTTCCCCTAAGGTCAGGAACACGACAGGGATATCCACTCTCACCACTACTGTTCAACATAGTAACTGGAAGGCTTAGCCTCAGCAATCAGACAACAACAACAAAAAAATAAAAGGCATCTGAATTGGCAAAGAATAAGCCAAACTTTCACTCTTCCCAGATGACATGATACTCTAAGTAGAAAACACAAAAGATTTCATCAAAAAATTGTTAGAACTGATACAGGAATTCAGCAAAGTTGCAGGATATAAAATCAGAGCACAGAAGTCTACTCTATTCCTATACACTAACAATGAGGCAGAAGAAAGAGAAATCAAGGAATCACTCCCATTTACAATTGCACCAAACCCCATAAGATACTTAGGAATAAACCTAACCAAAGAGGTAAAAATCTGTACTCTGAAAACTACAGAAGGCTTATGAAAGGAACTGAGGAAGACACAAAGAAACAGAAGAACATTCCAAGCTCACAGACTGGAAGAAAAAATATTGTTAAAATGTCTATGCTACCTAAAGTAATCTACACATTCGGTGCAATCCCTATCAAAATGCCATCACATTTTTCATTGAGCTAGAACAAAGAATCCTAAAATTTGTAATGGAACCAGGAAAAAACCCCAAATGGCCAAAGTAATGTTGAAAAAGAAAACCAAAACTGGTGACATCACAATTCCAGACCTCAAGCTTTATTTCAAAGCTGTAGTCATCAAGACAGTATGGTACTGGCACAAAAACAGACACATAGATCAGTGGAACAGAATAGAGAGCCCAGAAGTGGACCCTCAACTCTATGGTCAACTCATCTTATACAAAGCAGGAAAGAAGGTCCAGTGGAAAAAAAGACAGTCTCTTCAACAAATGGAGTTGGTAAAATTGGACAGCCGTGTGCAGAAGAATGCAAGTGGACCACATTCTTATACCATAGAGAAAAACAGACTCAAAATGGATGAAAGACCTAAACGTGAATGAATCCATCAAAATCCTATAGAACATAGGCAGCAATCTCTTTGACTTTGGCTGCAGCAACTTCCTGCTAGACACATCTCCAAAGGCAAGGGAAACAAAGGCAAAAATGAACTATTGGGACTTTATCAAGATTAAAAGCTTTTGCACAGCAAAGGAAACAGTCGACAAAACCAGAAGATATCCAACAGAATGGGAGAAGTTATTTGCAAATATCTCATCAGATAAGGGGCTAGCATCCAGAATCTATAAAAAACTTATCAAACTCAACACCCAAAAAACAAAAAACCCAGTCAAGAAATGGGCGGAAGACATGAACAGACATTTCTCCTAAGAAGACATCCAAATGGCCAACAGACACATGAAAAAATGCTCAACATCACTTGGTATCAGGAAAATACAGATCAAAACCACTAGATACTATCATACACTGGTCAGAATGGCTAAAATTAGCAACTTAGGAAACAACAGATGTTGGCAAGGATGTGGAGAAAGGGGAACCCTCTTATACCGCTGGTGGAAATGTAAGCTGGTGCAGCCACTCTGAGCCTGGCTCTTCTCTTTGCAGAACAAGTTTTCTCTGGCATTCCTCAGGCTGATTACCATTAGGTTCAGGGGGCATCATGCTCTATGAGGGATCCATGAAAGTGCTTTCATTTCTTTTGAAATCAAAAGAAAAAAATTTAATATGATCCATTTCTGGATTACCCATCTTTGTACCCTCATGGTTGAAAAATATAATTTTAAATGTGTGTGTGTGTGTGTGTGTGTGTGTGTGTGTGTGTGTGTGTAGGAAGGGGACTTATGCATTGAAAAGCACCTACAGCCCAGGACAGCAGCATTGTGACCCTGTTGGCTCCTAATAATTTAATATTAAACTGTAACCTTCCTCAAAGCTTGTGTTCTCTAGTTTGGGAACTTATGGGGGTGGGAGCCCTGTTGTGCTCTCATAAGAGGATGAAGTCAAAGGCACCAATCAAAACTAGAAAGCTAAACCAAGCAGAGTGCAAAAGGTACTTGGGTCTGTGCCTCTTGTCTCTGTGCATTACCCACTAGCAAGACACTCAATGCTGGGGAAGGAAGTAATGCAGTACAGAGGGAGCTGGCTGGGCCCAAGTGCCATGAGGCCAGTCACCAGCAGAGTGACCCTGCATAGGTCACGTGACCCCCTGTCCCCCAGCCTGCTCAAAGCACAGAACTAGGTAGTGAAAGAGCATTTTAAAGAGTGAAGGGTCTGTCTACATAGTTTACCCTCTGCAGCCTGAGCCCCTTGAACCAGCAGTTCACATGTAAGATCAGGAAGTGCCATGGCAGCAAGCCCCAGGAGGCTGAGTCTGGTTCCTCACTCAGACTGTCTCAGATAACCTCAGACAAGAGAAAAGGACAGCAGACCAGCACTGAAGGCACCAGGAGCAATGGAGGAGAAAAGGGCTGTAGTTTTTATTCTCTACTGAAATCTTTCCAGAAGATCCAGTGCTGGCCAACGAATCGAAGAGAAACGTCAGTTGCAAGCACTTCGTTTTTATGACTCAGTGGAGAATTCTTCTGAAGCCCAAACCAGAAAGGATGAATTAAAGAGAGAAAAAGCATCATCAGTAGTGAGGATTCTGGCAGTGACCATGTTTCAGCACACAACCCTTGGGTTCTTGGTCTCCTGAAGGGGACCCATGTCAAAGTCAATGCCGGCTGGCTTGTAGACACCAGCTCTGCTCGATCGAGCATGGCAGAATAATGGTGAACACAAAACGGAAGCATTTTGGTGTGGACAAGTTCACAGGAAAGATACTAACTTTGAATTCCCCAAATTCTACTGTAAACTAAGGTGCCACAAAATTGGATCTGTCATTCACATGGGGTGGGTTCAGCAGGCATGCGAGGAAAGGATACCCAATCTGACTTAGTGTCCCACAAAGATCCGTGGGTAGAAGGTAAATGAATTCCTGCAAATAAGCCCTTTAGCAAGTTGGTCGAAGGTCATGACTCACAAAAACATGCGGGTTAGAACAAGGGCAGGTGGGGGCGCCTGGATGGCTCAGTAGGTTAGGCCCCTGACTTCGACTCAGGTCATGATCTCAGGGTCCTGGGATCGAGCCCCTCATGGGGCTCCCTATTCAGTGAGGAGTCTGCTTCACCCTCACCCTCTGCCCCTCCTCTCTTCTCTCTCTGTCCCTATCAAATAAATAAAATCTTAAAAAAGAAAAAAAAAAAAAAGAACAAGGGCAGGTGATTTGATGCTGGTAGCTGTGTGACCCTGAGCCACTCTCTTGCCTTCTCTGAGCCTCTGTCTCAATACCTTAATATTTATTAACAGCCTGGATCAGAAAAATCTCCAGAGGTGCTGGATTTCAAATACAGATTATCAGGCCCCGGCCAGATGCACTGTATTGGAATTTCAGAGCTGGGCTGTGATTGTGGGCATTCTAACACGTTTTCCAGGTGATTGTTACACCAGGCAAGTTGGGAAACACATCCTTCTCTGCACAATGTGATAATAATAGTACCTCCCTCATGGACTGTTGGGGGCATTAAATGACATTACTGTGTATGGCATCCAGCTGTGTTGGCACATTGGGAGTCAATAAGTACCAGCTTTTATCACCAAAAAACATTACTGCCATTTATTTCATAAATATTTATTGTGCACCTACCATGTGCAGGGTCCAGATCAAGCATTGGCAAACTATGGCCTAGCACCTGGTTTTGTATGATCTATAAGCTAAGAATGGTTTTCACATTTTTTTTTGAATGGTTGAAAAAAAACAAAAGAAAAATAATATTTCCTGATATGTGAACATTTTATTAGATTCAGATTTCGATGCCCATTAATAAAGTTTTATTGGAACACAGCCACATCCACTCCTTTACATACTACCTATGGCTTCCATGTTCCTTAGTGGAGTTACATAGTTGCAACAAAGACCACGTGCCCGGCATTTACTATCTGGCTCTTTACACTGAAAGCCGAACCACTGCTCTAAGGCAAGGATCTTCCATTAAAGTTCTTGTATTTTAGCCATATACAAAGTTTTTTCAAGGGCATGATGAAAGAAATCAATTCTCAGATTCTCAATTTTTGTGTGTACTTTTCCCTAAAATTGATCATTTAAGAACACATGAGAAGGTGGTTCCCCTTGAATAATCTGCACTGAATCAATGCATGGAATTATAACATCTCTGGGACACTAAAAGAAAAAAAAAGGACAAAAAGTTGGAAATCATGGTGTCAGTGTTGAGAAAGCGTTACCTGCCCGGGAAAAAAATCTGATGTGGTTTTCAGTTCTTTGCCTTTCACAAAATTGACCCACTTAGTTATGACTGATCATTATGTGATTTTCTAGCATATAATTCAGAAGGAATTAAAATAATTAAGAAGCATCACTATAACAATACAATTTTTCTTGCCATATCCTTATTTATATGAAAGAGATTTCTCAGTGTTTACATCAATTAGAAAGAAAATAAGTGAAAATTACCTGTGTCTTCTTCTAACAGTTGATAAAAAACATTCTGTTTTTTGAAAGGTAATATTCATCAAGGATATATAAGCTGATTAAAAAGTAGGCCTATCTATCTCATCAAGACATATATTGCCAGTACAATTTTCCTTAAATTTAATAATTATCAAAATCTATAATATATTTCTTTTTTTTTTTTTTAAAGATTTTATTTATTTATTTGACAGAGAGAAACACAGTGAGAGAGGGAACACAAGCAAGGGGAGTGAGAGAGGGAGAAGCAGGCTTCCCGCCGAGCAGGAAGCCCGATGTGGGGCTCGATCCTGGATCTCCGGGATCATGACCTGAGCCGAAGGCAGTCGCTTAACCAACTGAGCCACCCAGGC
>PITA01007829.1:0-61255 GCA_004023965.1 Spilogale gracilis | reverse complement strand
ATATTTCTATTATTTACAGCATGCCAACAAAAAAAATTGTTTCCTTCTTTTTTTAAGAGTTTATTTATTTAACTAATCTCTCCACCTGATGTGGGGCTCAAACTCAAAACCCTGAGATGAAAGTCACATGATTCTCTGACTGAATCTGCCAGAAACCCCCAGAAGTGGTTTCTTTTCTTTTCTTTTTTTTTTTTTTTAAAGATTTTTTATTTATTTGACAGAAAGAAACATAGCCAGAGAGGGAACACAAGCAGGGGGAGTGAGAGAGGGAGAAGCAGGCTTCCCGCTGAGCAGGGAGCCCGATGTGGGCTCGATCCCGGGTCTCCAGGATCATGACCTGAGCCGAAGGCAGTCGCTTAACCAACTGAGCCACCCAGGTGACCCCCCCCCCAGAAATGGTTTCTAAGGATGAACTGGTATGGAAAAATGTTTAAAGCTTGGAGCTCTATATAAATTCTTGCACCCACTATGGAAAACACTGTGGAGTTTCCTTAAAAAACTGAAAACAGAACCACCATATGATCTAGCAATTCTACTTCTGAATATTTACCCAAAGAAAATGAAAACACGAGTTCAAAAAGACAATGGCACCCCATGTTCGCTTCAGCATTATTTACAATAGCCAAGATATGGAAGCAACCTCAGCGCCCACAAGTAGATGAATGGATAAAGATTTGGTATAATATATATGTAATGTATATATATTACTCAGCCATAAAAAAATGAATCTTTGCTTTTTGTGACAATGTGGATGAACCAAGAGGGTATTATGCTCAATGAAATGGGTCAGGAAGGGAAAGACAAATATCATATGATCTCACTTACATATTAAATATGAAAAGCAAAACCAATGAACAAACAAAATAGACTCATAAATACAGAGAACAAACTTATGGTTGCCAGATGGGAGGGGGGTGGGGGGCTGGACAAACTGGGTAGAGGGGATTAAGAGGTACACCCTTCTGGTTATAAAATAAATAAGATATGGGGATCTAATGTACAGCACAGAGAATATAGTCAATAATGTTGTAACAACTTTGTAAGTTACAGATGGTAACTAAACTTACGGTGGCACCGTTCTGTAATGTACATATGTAACAAATCACTATGTTGTACACCTGAAACGAATATAATATTCTAATGTCACTTATACTTCAATAACAGAACCATTATTTTTTTGCTAAGAAGTAGGAGGAGTTGAGCAACATTTTTTTTTCTACATCATAACATTCAAGCCCCATGCTCAGGACCTTCTTCCTATTCTGGAAGCTTCAGAGTCTGGTTCTCTCAATCTGGTTGGCTGAGGTGAGTGAGGTGAGTCCCCACTTGTTTTTCTTACAACACTAATATTTTGTCTTAACTCGGCTGGTCACCAGATCTAAGGCATCTGAAAACTGGATGAGCTTGGTATTACACCTTCCATCTCCACTAGAACAGAGTTTGAAGATTACTGAAGAGAAAAGAATCCTGCACTCAAAGGTATCATTTATCCACCAGGAGGAAAGAAATGCCAACTGAAGTGCCTGTTCTAAGGAATATACTCCAGAACTCACTCTAGCAGAATTAAGATCAGAGTAAAGATGTGAAACAGAGAAGAGGAAAAATATAGAAACAATGATGGCAAACAATGACCACTGTCACCTATGGCCAAATCTAAGTGGGGGAAGGTAACATGGGAATTATGAGGTAAACCACAGGACAAAACCTGGCGAAAGCCTAGAAATAAGCTTGTGAACTGTCTCAGTAAAATCTGGGATCTGGGGAGAGGGGGGTTGCGGGAAGAGATGAGGTCCCAGGGCCTCCAATCATAGGGGAGGAGACTTTTTAGTGGAAGGTGGGGGCATGGTTAATATTTATATTTAAGACAGCAATAGAGAAATGTAAATGTAAATAGGTATAAAGTTTGAAAAGTGGGGGCGCCTGGGTGGCTCAGTTGGTTGGGTGACTGCCTTTGGCTCAGGTCATGGTCCCGGAGACCTGGGATTGAGTCCCACATTGGGCTTCCTGATCGGTGGGAAGCCTGCTTCTCCCTCTCTCACTCCCCCTGCTTGTGTCCCCTCTCTGGCTGTGTTTCTCTCTGTCAAATAAATAAAATCTTAAAAAAAAAAAAAGTTTGAAAAGTGTTAGCAGAATAAAGACACAGGCAGGAACTTCCAACAGAAGAGGAAAAAGCTAGAAAGAAAAACGGAGAAAAAAATCACAAGGATTAATAAACAGTAAATATTCAATAAGACAACTGAAAGTGTTTAGTCTATGTGGCTCTGATCAATGCAGTGTGATTTCTCCTACCAAAGACAAAGGGAAGCTGATAAAAGAAAGATCTTCAATAACAGAGTAGGCCAAAGTAAGCCAGGCACATATAAATAAATATAAAGCAGGACTTAAAATAGTATCAAGAAATAAAGTATGATTTAAGGTCAAAAGCTACTGAATGGAAAGAACAGCTACAGAAAAAAGGAGAAAAGGTGGTGAATCGACAAAGAACATGTAACAACCATGAACTGGTATGCCTCAAACAACACGGGGCAAGGTATAATAAAACAAAACACCCCAGTAGTTATAAGAAAAGCTTGGTTTAAAAAAAAAAAAAACCATGCTGAGAGGTTTACAAATACTTCTTTCAAACTTTATCAAACAGACAAAAACAGAGAAGATTAGAAGAACTGAATAATTAAGTCAATGTACATTTTTTTTTCAAAGATTTTATTTATTTATTTGAGACAGAGAGTGCACATGAGTTGGGGGGGCAGGGGAGAGCAGTGGGAGAAGGAGTAGACTCCCCACTGAGCAGGGAGCTGGATGGATGATGGATGATGCTGATGTGGGGCTCCACCCCAGGACCCCAGGATCATGACCTGGGCTGAGGGCAGGTGCTTAGCTGATTGAACTACTCAGGCGCCCTTAAAGATTTTATTTAGAATGTTAATTTTTTTTCAACATGCTTATTTCATAGCTACCTGCCAATCATAGCCAAAACTGGTCATGGTGCATGGCCATAAAAAGTACTAGTGAATTACATGGATGCCTGGGTGGCTCAGTCATTAAGTGTCTGCCTTTGGCTTAGGCAGGCCATGGTCCCAGGGTCCTGGGATCCAGACCTGCATGGGGCTCCCTGCTTAGGGAGGGGCCTGATTCTTTCTTCTTCCTCTGTCCCTCCCCACCACGTGCTCTCTCTCTCTCTCAAATAAATACAATCTTCTTTAAAAAAAAACTACTAACTTACAAAAAGCACCTACTTTCACAGATCACATCCTCAGGCCCATGAATATCAGAAACTATAATCCCAAATACAGTTTCCCACATTGTAACTACTTGAAAAATAAGACACGTTCCTTTCTATAACCCTTGGATTCTGTCCAGATAACCCACCGAACCGAACAACCCACTCTGAAACTGAAAGAGCAAAGCATCTAGAAACATATAAAAGAAGAATACTTCATGGACAAATCTACAGGGATATGGATAGCGTAAACATTTTTGAAAGACCCCGAAACAGGCAAAAAAGATAGATGAGGTGTCCTGTCTCTTCTCTGCTTCGGGTTATCTGATTCTCTGGATGTTTGTGTCTTTTGTTGTTTTTGAGATATTTTACAACCTCGTGAGGCACAGAAACATACAATAGGGCAAACAACTGATCCACAGGAATGGGGACACACTTTGTCACGGTGGAAAGCCCCGGCTGTCATAGAGACACTGAGCTCTCTGTACGCCTGTTAATTCAGTGTCGTATTTCTGACTACCTGTGTCACTCACTATACAGGCCCTGAATTCTGAGCCTGTTAGAGCCTGCTGAAACCAGCGCCCCCATTAATATTTCCATGACAGTTCATCCATTAACATTTTACATTTGTGACACTCCTGACTGTAATTTTTTTAAAAAAATGATCTTTTAACATAGGGTGAGATCACCATGGAAAATACGGAGCTTTAAATGCTTTCATCATGAAAGGCTGAAAATAAGTGGACTTAGAGAAACTTAGAATAACAAAATAAACAGAAAGAAAAGCAGGAAAAAGATTTAATCAAAAGAGAAAAGCCAAAATGAATAAAATGGAGGGCAAAGACAGGAGCAACAAAAGCTTTCACACTAGTATTTTTGCTTTTACTTTAATACAAATGAAAAATAGATAAACGCTTTGACAAACTAGGGAGAATACTGACGATGCAAAAAAACAAAAACAGAAACTCTCCGCCCATCTAAAACCAAGAGCAGTAAGAAAGCTGGCAGACCCCTCAAAATGCCAAAGATTTAAAACTCATTTTAAAAGGACATTAAATGGAATGCAAAATCCAGGGCAAAGTGAATAATTTTTATTTTGCAAAATAAAAATGACCAAAATTGAGGGGCGCCTGGGTGGCTCAGTTGGTTAAGCGACTGCCTTCGGCTCGGGTCATGATCCGGGAGACCCAGGATCGAGTACCACATTGGGCTCCCTGCTAGGCGGGAGGCCTGCTTCTCCCTTCCTCACTCCCCCTGCTTGTGTTCCTCTCTGGCTGTGTTTCTCTCTGTCAAATAAATAAAATCTTTAAAAAAAAAAAGAGACCAAAATTGAGCCACATGGGCTGTAAAACGCAGATTGGTCATTGTGGAAAAAGCAAGGAAGTTTTTTTTTAAGGATGTGCCACAAGAGAGGGCAGTAGCCTGCATCATAAATGGATCATTCCTGACATAGCAAAGTTATTGCTAAATTGCTGAAAAAGAAGGAAAGAGCTCCATTTTATTTCCAGAGTAGCATCACCTACAACAAACAAGCAAAAATCAGACAGAGCATGAAAAAGAAACCCAGAGATCAACTGCACTTCTGGGCAGAGTTGTACAACTTTCAAGCAAAATATCGTAATTACAACCCAAGGAGTGTGTTTGTTAGAATAAGCCAACACGACTCAGAGCCTTTTCAGGAATGCAAGGTGATTCGGTACCAGGCTATATGAATTCACTACATCAATAGACTTAAGTGCAAAACCCAAGGAGTTATGTCAAAAGACACAGAAAAGATATTTGATAAAATTCAGCAACCCGTCCTGATACAAACTCTAAGTGAAAATTGCAGTAGAAGAAAATGACCCACATCCTAGAAAAACCACCACTCAAAGGAACAGTCTATATTATATTAACCCGGAAAATTCTGAAGTCATTCACATTAAAATTGGAGACACAAAAGGATGTCAGTTCCTTTGGAGGCTGAGGCTAATTGCAATGGGATAAGGAAACAAAGTGGTATAAAAGTGGAAAAAACAACCTGGAAATGAGATGACTGTCTCATAACTATTATCAGTTATATTTATCAGAGACCAGGAGTTTCTAATAAATATGTATTGTTAATTAATAAGAATTTTTTAAAAAAGATTTTATTTTTAAGTAATCACTCCATCCAGTATGGGACTCGAACTTACAACCCCATGATCAAGAGTCTCACACTCTAACAACTGAGCCAGCCAGGTGCCCCAGTTAATAAGAATTTTTGCTAAGGGAGCTCAATATAGACAAATATACCAAAGATAGCTATCCTTTATATGTTTGCAACTTTAGTAAATATACCAAAGATAGCTATTCTTTATATGTTTGCAATAAAAAAATATCTTATTTATAATTATAATAAAATTATACAACAATAAGGAAATACAGGCCTCATACCATAATAACAGATTGTATACGAAGAAAACTGTATGAATAATGGTTACTCCAGGATTTGAATAAAGGTTTTTGGACATAAGACTTAACTTTTTTTTTTTTAAGAATTTATTTATTTATTTGACAGAGAAAGATCACAAGTAGGCAGAGAGAGGAGGAAGCAGGCTCCCTGCTGAGCAGAGAGCCCGATGCAGGCCTCGATCCCAGGACCCTGGGATCATGACCTGAGCCATTGAAGGCAGAGATTCAACCCACTGAGCCACCCAGGTGCCCAATATGTAACATATTTTAAAAAGTCACTCTTTGTATAAGTTCAACATCACATGGATCCATTTCTTTTTTTTTTTTTTAATTCCACAGAGAGATCACAAGCAGGCAAAGAGGCAGGCAGAGAGAGGAGGAAAGCAGGCTCCCTGCTGAGCAGAGAGCCTGATGCGGGCTTCAATCCCAGGACCCTGAGATCATGACCTGAGTCGAAGGCAGAGGCTTTAATCCACTGAGCCACCCAGGTGCCCCATGGATCCATTTCTAATAAAAATTCTCAAAAGATTTTTTTGGGGGCTCCCTGAGAAGTACTGGATAAAATGATAGTTCATTTGTAAGAATGAATATCTAGGAATTGCTAAGAAAATTTTGGAAAAGAATAGCTAGAGGGAGCCTTTGTGATCCTAAAGACAGTAAAGCTCACCTTAATGCTAATATAATAAAATGTGTGCTTCTGGCAAACCAGAGAAGATATAAAGATCAGTGAGACAAAGCAGAGCATCCAGAAACAGATCCAGGTGTATCTGAGAACTTCCATTTACAGGTGAAATTAATTTCAGTAGTGAGGAAAAATAATATTTTATTTAACAAATGGTCCTGGCATATGAGACCACCAAATTTCCATGTCATATGTGCATAGATAGAAATTTTTGCTGCAGTGAGTTGCTAACTAAAAACAAACAACAAATATATTAAAGAAAAGAAAAAAACCCTTCTGTTTATCTCAGGGGAAGAGATGACAACCCTAGAAAAAACAGGAGCCCTAAGTGAGGCAATAGAAGGCTGACTATAGGAAAAGAGAGTTCTTTCTGTGAGGTGACAACACCACAGAAACAGAAGACAAAGGACAGGAGGGGAGAAAATGTGACAGACATGGGGTTTGTGTCCCCACTGTCCAATAACCCAAGGAGAAACATGAGGGAGAATGCGTTTTAGGTTCACAGACAAGAAAAATGCCAATGATCAATAAGTCTATATAAAGATGTCACAGAAATGCAGATCAAAACACCAGCTGGGGAAATGCACAGAGCCCAGATGGCTCATTTCACTCATCAGACTGATAAAACTTTGAAAGACTGCTAAGAGCCAGGATTGGTGAGAGCTGGGGCCTGCACCATGGAGGCTACTGTTTCAAAAAAAAGCAATCTGAATCTGTACGCAAGCACAAACTACAAAAACTCACTCGAACTCCAAAAGCACAACTGAATTAAGCAATTGTGCAGGAGACTGCTACCATTTTTAATGGGAAATGAAAACAAAACAACCTGAATATCCACGAGTAGGGAGATGGTTGAATAATGCACAGTATGTTCACACTACAACCTTTTGCTTAAAAAAAAGTTAGAGATAGCTGTGTTCACCCACAGTCCTGTTAATATACAGAATAGCAAGAGCAAATGCAGAGAAATACACATATTACGATACAATTATTAGAAAAATAGGAAAAAACCTTTCCTACGTTATTGTTTTGAGTCTGTGTATGTCAGTATGAACATGGAGGAAACCTAATATTACTAACCTTGGGTAGAAGAATAGGAAGGGTGCTGGAGAGGACCGACTTGGTTTTTGTACAATTCTGCATATAGTTTATTAAAGGAACAAATTTTGCCATTGTGGTTTGTTAAAAAAAAAATCTGTGTGTGTGTGTGTGTGTGTGTGTGCGCGCGCACGCGCGTATGGAGGGCAGCAGCTAGCTGGAGATACAAATATATAAAAGGAAATATATAAACAGAAAATAGTATGCTCAATTCAAATCCAATTCTATAACTGGAGTAGAAACCATACATACATAAACACAGAAACAAAGGAAGTTTGTCAAAAAAAGAAATCCATCAAGATGGTCACAATTTTTATGTCTGGATAGTAAGATTATTAGTAATTTTAATTTTAAATTTTGAAAATTTTTATTTTTGAAAACAAAGATTTTATTTATTTATAGAGAGAGGGTGTGCACGGGGTGAGGGGAAGGGTGAGGGAGAGAGAATCTCAAGCAGACTGGACACTGACTGCAGAGCCCGAGGTGGGGCTTGACCCCATGACTGCAAAATCCTGACCTGATCAGAAAGAGTCAGATGCTTAACCGACTAAGCCACCCAACTTTAATTTCTTAAAATAATATAATGTGTTTTGCAGCTTTTCTACCTTGAATGCACATTACATTTCTAATCATGGAAAAAAAAAATCTTTTAAAAGTTGAAGAAAGGGGCATTCTGGGAAAGAAAGATGTAGGAAACAGGTTCATGACAATAAAAATATCCTGTCTAAAACTGAATAGCTAAACAGTTTCTTAAAGAGCTGTAGGCAGGACACCTGGGTTGTGGTCAGTTAAGCACCTGACTCTTGGTTTTGGCTGAAATAATGATCTCAGGGTCCTGAGATACAGCCTTGTGTTAGGCTCTTAAGACCTTCTCTCTCTCCCTCACCCTCTGCCTCTCCACGCCCCACCCCCACTATTAAAATATTAACATAGCATGCTACAAGCCTTTTCATTTTTTTGCCAAACCATAGTTAATGACTCATTATTACCATTGTTAACATGAAAATAAATTGTGGCCCCCCATGTCCAAATATTAAGGATCAGATAAAGAAAGGAGACAACTCTAACTTTATAGCTGTTTCCTAAGGGAAGTGATTTTCCTATTCCAACAGGCAAACCCTGAAGGTTTCTGCATCATGACATTTTGTGTATTTCCTTAGTTTGTTATTACCAAAGAAAAAGGAAGGGGGGGGATGGGTAATATCTTTATTGTAAAAGTGAGCTGATCTGCATGAGAATTTTAATGTTTCTGTGCTAGGAAAGTGAAAGTGATGAGGGCTCTGGTAAAAATATAAGGGTTTTCTAGGTACCTAGGTGGCTCATTTAGTTAAGCGACTGCCTTCTGCTGAGGTTAGGGTCCTGGGATGGAGACCCCTGTGGGGCTCCTTGCTTAATGGGGAGCCTGCTTCTCCCTTTCCCTCTGCCCGCCACTCCCCCTGCTTGTGCTCTCTCCTCCTGTGTTAAATAAATAAATAAACAAATAAAAAAGAGCCCAAGATGCGGTGAAGATCATGATAGAGGCTGGAAATCAGAGGTAACTAGCTCAGGGCTTTGGGTACCAGCGTCGGCAATTCTAGCTTGCTCTCTGCCGCCACCTACTGATCAAACAGCATTTTAATTCTAAAACAATTACATTGGAATTCCCCTTTCCTCAGTAGAGTCTACTTCTGAAAAAATTAGGTGCTTTTCCAATCCCACTTGGCCCGGTCCCTGGGATTGCATACCAATACTTAAAACAACAGTATCCCAGAAAGCCATCCTAAATGTTAGAAGGAACTCACATCATATTTGCATCTAAGCAGAAATCTCAAGTTTCAAAACGGAAATGGTATCATCGAATCCTTTTAAGGTACCAGGCATACTTAAGTTGACTGTGAAGGTGGTAAGACTTTTGCATCATATTGATCGGATATCAGAAACTTTTGCTTCTTCAAATTCTCTTTAGTTATAGGATAATTCAGACCACATTATGCCCCAGTAATACTGTGACTCTAAAGAATCATTAACATTCAGTGTGCTTTACTCACATATCAATTTATTAGGAAATCATTCCTTTTTTGTCTCATTAGCACTAAACATTTTTTTTGGGGGGGGGTCAAGTATCCATGTAACACTATGTAGAAAATGGTCCTCATGCCAATAGATTTGTAATCATGTACTAAAACAGTAATAGCCCAGACTTGGAGAGGGGAGTATTTCAGAATAGTGACTTCAGAGAGGTTGGGAAATCTCCCATCTCCCACACAAATTTAATGAGATTGGAAAAAACCCTTCTCAGAACTGGGAAATCAAGCCAGACAAAACGAATGTATTCACTATTCACTGCATTGAACTCCAACCCCTAATGGGAATCATCTTGGCAACACCCTACAACAGTTAGTACATGGCGATTCAGAGGTGGTCTCAACGTTGTCACAAGCATTTAAAAAATTATAGTAAGCAGTATAAAATTACAATTTATTACGAGGGGAGGGGTTTCACAACAATCCTCAAAAACATTAAGAGCAAACCTCTTACAGAACTCTATTTAGGGCCTCCTGTTTTTGTCTCCTTTTCCCCCTTTCTTTTGGTTTTTAGGTACTAATCTGGTATGGAATCCGCTGGACAGAGCAAGGCTGGGTGGGCTCCCCCTTGAATGATGGAGTAAGTCTGCTTGGGCAATTCCTGTTGGGAGGAGGAGGAGAAGATGGGCGGGGCCGTAGTGGCCACCGCGATGTTCTGACCTCCGTCACTCACCACTGTCACTTCAGCTGTCCCCTCCTGAATCAAAGCATTGAGGCCTTCAAAGTCAGTGCATGTAATACCCGAACTGGTAATGAAAGTCTGGTTGCCGGAGCCTTCCTGGGGGCTGCCGGGGGTTGTGGGGATGAGAGTCTGGTGCAGAGTGGCACCATCGGCTTGGTCGTGAGTGGTCAGCAGGACCGTGGGCTGGGTAATCGTGCCTGCCTCGCTGGGACACCCCGAGGGCTGAGGAGGGGCGATCAGATTGACCTGGCGCAAAATCTGCAGCCGGCTGTTCCCAGGGAGCTCCTCCGCGTTCTGCGCCACCAAGGCGGGGGGTACGATGTTCACTGCGGCAGCCGCCGCCTGGATGATGGTGTTGGCCTGCGGCACCTGATGCCCAACGATTATTTTGACTCGCCCCTCGCTGAACTGCGGCACTTGGCTGGGCTGGAGGGGCACCTGCAGGTGGCCCATGGTGAGGGGCGCAGCCGGCTGCTTGCTGGGGTCTATCTGGAACTGCAGGACGGTCACGTCCGAGTTCTTATTCTCATTGTACTCACTGTGCTGCCTCTTGTGGCTGCGGAGCGAGTCCTCGCGCATGAACGAGGCGTCACATATGTCACAATGGAAAGTCTTCTTGGCGTCCAGCTTGGCCACCTGCCGGCTGCTCTGTCTGCTCGTGTCTTTCCTCTCCAAGGCCTCACTCTTCACCATGTCCCCGTGGAACTTCTTCATGTGCTTGCTGAGGTTACTGGGTTGCTTGGTGTCGAAGCTGCAGTAATGACACTTGAAGGGGCGGTCCGTGCAGTGGATGCGCTCGTGCACGCGCAGCGCCGCCTTGCTGGAGCAGGAGTAGCTGCACTCGGAGCACTTCTCCGGGTGCTCGGACTGGTGCACCCGGCTGTGCTTACGGAGGGTGGCTTTGCTGTCACCCAGGAAGTCACAATGCGGACACTTGAAGTTATTCCCGCTGTGCTTGATGCGGATGTGCGACTTGAGGTTGCCCTTCATGGTGCAGCGGACATTGCAGAACTCGCACTTGAAAGGCTTCTCCCCCGAGTGCACGCGCATGTGCCTTTTTAAGTCCGAGCTGATTTTGAACTTGGCGCTACAGAGCCAGCACTGGAAGGGGGCGTCCCCTGTCAACACAAGGTGAGTTTCGATAAGAACAGGCAGGCAACAACCACAGCGGATCCCCCCGAAGCACACACCAGAAAACTCGTTTATACCAAGGCAGGCGGGTGGAGACTTTCCTACCGCAGCGGCTAGCAGCCCCTGGGAGAAAAAAAAAAGGGGTGGGGTTGGGGGCTTCTTGTCTTTCCCCAAACCTAAACCACCAGCACCGTTATAAAAACCCACAAGAAAAACGGGAAATTGAAAAGAGCTATTCAATTGTCCCAAATAAAATAGTGTTTGTGAGTATACTTACGTCTTTAAAACGACCAAGCTATGGTTCAATTTTGCTACTGTGCCTGCTCTGCTAGTTAATGGTTCACAGTTGTGTAAATTTTGCATAATCCGTTGATTTTGATTGAGTTACATGTTGTAACAGATTCGAGGACACATTTTGAAATCAGTCAGCTCCATGCTCACTCATCAGAATAGTCTTTACAAAGCGATTGAAACGCCCAGCTTACACTTCGTGCAGATTTTTATTAATAAAGACGTGTTTATTGCGCAAAATTTATTTATCCCACATTGCCAGCTGCGTTCTTTACTTGTGAAGTTATGAAATCCAGCTGCTTGATTTTTTTTTTTAATTCATTGTTGCTGGAAGATGAGCAGGGAAAGTGAAACTGCAAACATCTGAATGCACATGACACTCCAAAATTGTTTCCTCAATGAATGGCAAGTCCAATTATCTAAGGCACTGAGAGTTCAAGCAAATTGGTGACCCCGCCCATTTCAATACCGCTGAAGCAAGCAAAGTAGCAGCTAACATTCTTCAGTTGCTTCCAAGATGGCTGGCTCTCTGCTGAGCACTCCACAAGAACGGTCTCATCTGACGCTCCCAACAGCCCCACGAGGTGGGATAATATTATCAACATTATTCTTAACACTACTGTACAAATGGGGCCTAGAGAAACTACATTAATGTGTTCACAGTCACCCAGAAGTACGTAGCAGGGCTTGGATTCCTTCCAACCCACACTGGCTCCAAAGCTGGTATTCTTAGATGTTGGGTAATTATCTGTGCATATGACTGATGTTCGCTTTCTTAGGCCATAAGCTCAAAGATGGGCTCGTGTTCCGGCTTTTTGGTATAAGGTCTAAAACATCACCATAAGCTGCTTAATAAATGCAAGTAAAGACTGCAGGGAGCAAATTTAACAAGCTTCTAGAAAACCAAGAAGCTCAAACCTAAACCATGCTTTGTATGACTAAATACCACCAAGATCATACACACAACTGTTCTAGAACAAGGACTGGTAAGTTATAGCCTGTGGGCTAAATGTGGCCCACAGCCTGTTTTTATAAATAAAGTTTTGTTGGAATCTAGCCACACCCATTTGTTCATGTGTTGCTTATGGTTCCTTTATGCTACAAATGCAGAGGTGAGCGATTGTGACAGAGACTGCATGGTTTGCAAAGCCTAAAGCATTTACTACTTGGCCTTCTACAGAAAGTCTGCTGACTTCTGCCTTGGCATCTTTCTCTTAACCTCTTTTATGCCAGTTTGGACTGCTTAAAAAGGACCCTTTCTTAGACTAATGTTTAACACACAAAGTAAACTAAAATAAAAACCAATAGGAATGAAAAGAAACCAAGTACTGAATAGTCATATACAAAATTAAAAGAAAAAATTCATGATATAACAACTGTGTGTGCTTTATTGAAGTCTTTTTTTTTTTTTTTGAAAGTAATCTCTACACCCAACATTGGGGCTCAAATTTACAATCGCAAGACACAAGATCAAGAGTCATAGCTCCACAACTGAGCCAGCCAGGTGTCCCATGTGTGCTTTAATAATGCATTAAATGAGAAGATCTAGTGGTGGATCTGTACCCATATTGATTTCTAAATAAAAAAGAGCATAGGGTGCCTGGGTGGCTCAGTTGGTTAAGCAACTGCCTCCAGCTCAGGTCATGATCCTGGAGTCCCAGGATCGAGTCCTGCATCAGGCTCCCAGCTTCACAGGGAGTCTGCTTCTCCCTCTGACCTTTTCCCTTCTCATTCTCAGTCTCACTCTATCTCTCTCAAATAAATAAAATCTAAAAATAAATAATTATAAAAGAGCATCAATGATATATTGATCAATCTCCAACAACTGTTATGAAAAGATCTGTGATTTCTTCCAGTGCCAAGTTCATACTATTCTCAGATCAGCTGCCAATTTTCGTAATTGAAGGACTTGCCCTATTTCAATACAGGTTAGTGAAAATGAAGATGTAATTTCCTATCTAAGTTCATGGACCATCTAAAGTCTATTCATGGGTCCCTAAGTGGAGGTATCTGTGGATCCAGAAGCAGGAATCCCTGATCCAGAATATTCTATGTTTTCCCAATCACATCCCTGCCCAAATTAGTGACAGTCTTTTTACCTTTTTTTAAAAAAGCTATCAGCAGAGGTGGAACCCAGAAACACTGGATAACCAAATCTCACAGCTAAATTGTAGAGTTAACAACGCTTTTTGATATGAAAGCAAAGGTTTCAAATCCCTTTGCCATCTCTCTCTCTCTCTCTTTTTTTTTTAAATCACAGATTTCTTAACTGAGGCATACTAGTCAGTAATAGCTTAAGGGACCTTAAGTTTGCCAAAGCTAATGACTATGTTTGTTCCTGCCCCTACGTGATCCTCACAGGATCTAGTACCTCGTGGGGACTTAATGAATGTTGTTGAATGAATAAGCAATTGATATATTTAAGCCGACAGATCTTTCTTGAGTTTAGCTTGCTATGAAGACCACTGATGATGAAAATCTAAGCAGTGAAAGGATAAAAACAAAGTCCTATTAATTTTACAACTTGTAAAATTTTCTAAGTGCCACAGATTTATAAAAGGGAAATGAGCAGTCCACAGAGACATTGCATAAACACACATTTAAATGTTTAGAAAACTCATTTTTTTTCTAGACCAACTTGAAGATGCTACTAGCAATGGTCAATCTTTCCTTATAAGTCAAAATGATTCAGAACCAGGCTGATAAATGAGTCCTTCGGCTCCTCTAACGTGGGGTGGGGTGGGGTGGGGGGCGGATTTCTGAAGAAAATCAGTTGGCCATCGGTAACGTCTATGTCTTAACTTGCTTTTGGAGATTATAAAACTGTTCCCAACTCTTACCACCTGTCCTCCCTCCCCATAGCCATGACCTCTGCCATGTGTGCAATTAACGCATGGTCTCTGGACAGGGGCAGGATGACCTGCCATGAACCTCGACAATCATGTGATTGGGTTTGGCTGATGGTATTTTCTGTAGACTTGATACAAATAATGGCTTGAAATGGGCTTGAACACTGGGTTTAGTTTGTTTGCACCTCTGTCAGCCATTGCCATGAGACGATCAAGTCTGGCTTAGCATGCTGGTCCCAGGAGGAGGGTGACAGCAAAATGTGGAGCAGCTCTGGATTCCCGCGGCCAAGACCAGGGGACAGGCGACTAGCAGCCAGCAGATTCTTAGACGCGTGAGTCCAACCAAGATCAGAACTATGGAGGTGACCCCCAGCAGATCCCCAGCACGCCAACAGAAAACGCATGTCGCTGTGTTCACTGAGGTTTTGTGGGAGTATTGGTTACGCTGCATTCGTGTGACAATGGGCAGCTAATACAGAGATTGGCATCTAGAAACAAGAGTGTTGCCGTAACAGAAAATTAAAATATGAGGCATTGTCTCATGAGATGGGCGGCAAGAAAAGACGGGAGAAGTGATAGGGAGCGCTATCTAATGGCAAATGTTTGGTTCAACTGTCGCCTACAGTAAGTTAGAAGAAAGAGAGTATAATACACCTGTTGAATTGTGGACTTGAGCAAAGACATTAATTCTGGACCAAACAGTGAAAGAGCCTTACGAGCTGCATGGGATGAGGTCCTGTAAGGAAGAGACAAATTCACACAAGAACTGGCCATTTTCTAAATAGAATTTAGAGAGAACAGAGCAAACCAAAGACATGCTAGGTTAGGTAAATTTCCCCTCTCCAACCAGCAAAAGTTTTTCAAAGTAAGACAGAAGCCAGGGGACAGAGGTCATATCCAGGGATGTGATCGTGGTGGGGAAGACAAAACGAGAAACAAGGGGTGTGAATGTAAGGTTCTTTGTTAAAATCTCCAGAAGAATTAAGTTGGCAGCAAGCGGGATCTTCCGCTGGACACGGATGCCTAGGAAGGTCGAGGGATTCAGCCACAGAAGGCTATACGCCAAAGTGCCTACAGCGGGGTTCAGAGGGAAGGAGAGTCTCTGAAAGAACGGTGGGTGTGGTTTTTGGCGCACAGTCACACAGGAAACACAAAATTTTGCACATGGTTCTACCAGCAAACCTGGCATCCCTGTCGACTAAAGAGCCCTACTTTTGGTAGGCAGGAAGCAGGCTGAGAAGGTTTCGTAGACTTACTTCTTTCATGATTTTTCAGAAGTGGCTCAGGTGGTGGATGGGAAGGCTGTTGCAGCGGGCAGAGTCAGGGACGAGGAAGCTGAGGCGAGGCCTAATCAGGGAATATTCCCTGTCCCCCTGCGGACATGTGCCCAGGGGGTTTTTGGAAATCCATGGAGCTGGGACTGCCAATTGCCTCCCATTCTTCCCTTTTCAAACAGCAGGATTATTGGAATTACCTGGCTCTGTGTCACCACTGGACACTAGGAATGGAGGAAGAGATGACTTATCTTTTTACTTCAAAGGAACTCTAGGTCAAGAGAAGTCATACCCAGACCCAGCAGAGATGGCGGGATCCTGGTGTTTGAGCCTGAAACCCTGTGAGGGGGTGCGACTTATGTGCGTCTTAGGAAGGTGTTTCTTTACCCTTCCTCCCATCTCTGGCCTTTGCCCTGTAACCTCACGGTGACCTCCCACCATGGGGGGGCATGTCAGGCCCCACCACATAGCCTGCTTCAGCCAATGGGATGCAAGCAGAAGCTGGAAATGGGCCTACCCACTGGGACGTACTTGCTTGTACCCCTGCCACTGTCATGACCAGGGCAAGCCTCGGGGAGCCCACTGGTCCAAAAAGAGGATGTGGAACAGAGCCAGACTACCCCGCTAAGGCAGGTGGACAGCCAGCTGATCCCCAGCCAAGATCAGCGGGTACCCAGCCTTTCACCCCACATGTGACTGAGGCCAGTCAAGATCAACAGTGGCTAGCCAACTGACTAGACCTGAAGTATGTGAGCAAAAATCGATTGTAATCTGCCACTGAGGTTTTGTAGTGGTTGTTACCCAGCATCATTGTATCCACGGCTAACTGATACACCAGCCCAAAGGAAATGTCAATGACTTATTGAGTGGCCTCCCCTGCTAACCTGTTCCATGACCTGTCCCAGGCTGAACTAACTTGAGTTTACTTCAAAAATGATCGGAATGCAGAAACTACACGGAAGTTTATTAAAAATGCATTGTTTACATTTCTCTCACGGTTTCATTTAACTCACCTCCTCATTCAATACTTTCCTCGTGAATAAGTTAGAGCATTGCATAAAGATAGAGATGAGGTTATAAGCTCAATGTTTTTTCCCTCCTCAATTGAGAAAGGCTCCTTTGGGAGGATGCAAAGCGAACCCGTGAACCGTGCAATTGAGTAGATGTCCCTCATTCGTTTACTTAGATGGTGCCTCAGTGCTTTACGGTGCTTTTCAGCAGCGGGCAGTGAGGAGCCCAGTGGGTGTGCAGCAGGAGGGACCTACCTGTGTGGGACCGCAGGTGGACGGTGAGCTGGCTGGAGTTGCGGCTGGCGTAGGGGCAGATCTGGCATTTGAAGGGCCGCTCGTCCGAGTGGATCCGCAGGTGCTTGTTGAGGCTGCTGCTGTCGGCCGCAGCATAGTCACAAGTCTTACACTTGTAGGGCTTCACGCCCGTGTGACAGCGCATGTGGGTCTTCAGCTTGTCCTTCCGGCTGAAGCATTTGCCGCAGACTTCACACTTGTGGGGCTTGTCTCCTTCAAATACACACACAGAAGGCATCAGAAAACAACCCTGAAGAAGAAAACAGCTTATTCTCCACCCCCTCCTGCTTATGATAAGAGGAATACATGGTCACCGAAGAATATTCAGGAAACCCCAAAAGCTAGATAGAAAAGTTTATGAAGAGCTAACATCTTGGGAGAGGGGGGAGTTTCTTCTATTCTGCCTCTTGCCATTTCTTAGTTTTTCCTACATCGAATATGAATTCCTTATTAATTAAAAATAAAAGATGACTCAAATGTCTGAAGTACAGCTAAGTAAAATAAGGAACTGTTTGTTGTCTCCTTCTGTTCTTTCCTTTTCCCTTTTTTTCACAGATACACCATAAAGCTCAGAGGTTCTAAGTTTTCAGAGAGCTCCAGGCTAAGCAGCTCCATGCTACCTTCCCCAGTCCGGCCTGCAGCCAGGAGTCATTCTGCAGCAGGTTCTCGCCAGTGAAATGGCAAAGAGGGTCTATGTGTCCCTCTGCAAAGGGACACTGCTTGCCTTTTACTTCCCTCTTTGTGCCCTTCCCAGCCATTTCCAAGACATGGGGTGAACTGGCAGGGGAGGGCAGCTTGCCTGCAGATGGCAGATTCCCATGACATAATGGCACTTTAATGACGCAGAAAGAACTTAAGTACCTGGCTGATCTCATAGGACAGAGCCACCTACCTACTCTAGATCACCTGCTTAGCTCCGGTTACATGAGCAACAGAAAGCCCTACTGCCTGTGAGCTGGGGTGGGGCTCTCTTTGTCACAGCAGCTTCATCTGTACTCACTCATATACTCAGTACCCGTCAATGACTGCTGATTTTTTGATGAATATCTCTCTGATTATTTGTGTGTCTTTCCTCACGCCTCTCAACAACTGGGATTAGAACCCATGACAGTCTTGCTTTCTGAGCCAAACGCAACACTGCCTCTCCATTGACTACTTTCTTGCACATAAAATAATTCCAATCGTCTTGTCACATCATTACATCTCTACAACACGATTTGTAAAGCAGAGGGATTGCATTGGATGGAGTTCCCTACTTGGCCCCTAAAAAGAATGAAGCAGACATGTACTACTGATGTGGAAATATTAAGTGGAAAATGGCCACTTGCAGTGATGGTATATATAATATTAACTTAATAAGAGATGGGCTTATATTGAATAAGGAAGTGGGCTCTGAGTCAGGATTTTCCCTTTTTACTTTATATATTAAATACATCTTTCAGCTAAACCCTAAATAGCCAAGTGCTAAAATCAATTGTCAGCCAAAGCTGACCACTACCATCATAGAGCAAATGTCTCGGATTTAAGAATGTACCTGAGTGTATGAAAGATTATAATTTTGTTAATAAAAAAATTTTAGTAGTCAAATTTAAAAATCCACCATCAAGAATTTCTCAATGATGGTCAGCGGCTGATTAGCTCCGGTGGTTGCCAGGCTGTGTATCTGTCACACGGTGCGGCCACTGGATGCTGGCGAAGAAGGATGATTTCCCGCTAGCTCTGCAGGTGAAGAGCCCACTAGGGCTGCTCCTGGCCACACCCTCCTCTTCGAAAGTAACCAAGGTGAGGACACCCTGTCAACTCTCCAGCTGGAAGACATTATTGGAGTTGCTGCTGTCATATGGAAACCATCCCAGGACCCTAAGCTGGGTTACCAGTACGCATAAGGTGCTTCCTTTAGATTTGAAGAAATGGACTTAAGGTTGTTGCTTCACTTACGTATTTAGGGCGTTTCCTGAATCCTCATGAATAATGACAGCACTCTACTCTGGCAAGGATAAATATGCTACACTTGACTCGACTGATGGGATATATGTGGAACCCACGTGGAGAGATTCTTTGTGACATCGAGAATGCTTACCAATACTTGAAACTGAGTATTCTGATAATGAGAATAAATCCAAATGACGTGACTCTGTGAAGTTGGTTAGAACAGGATGGTGACCCCAGTGTGGCAAGGCCATCACTAGTCATGGCCAACGAATTTCAGAAATCACTGTTGGAGAGTTCATCTTCCAAAGGTGAGGCCGGCCGACTCTGGGTAATTAGTGACACCCCAGCCAAATGTGAGTAGATCCCAGCCTTATACACATTTACACTCTCTGCATTCACACTCTCTCATTTGAGTTATGAGTTATCTAACACTTTGTGAAAAATAGTCTAAATGCAGTTCCTTCTCCATTCAGAAAATTTGGGAGACATAAACATCATAATATAGTAAAGAAAATTAAAATCACCAGAAATAAGTACATTTTTTTTTCTAGCACCAATCTTTTCCTCTCCTTTTACTGTTTTTTTTTTTTTTTTTTTTTTTTTTTTTTTTTTTTTTTTTTTTTTTTTTTTTTTTTTTTTTTTTTTTTAAAGTAATCTCTAAACCCCACATGGGGCTTGAACCTATGCCCCAAGATGAAGAGTCACACGTTCCACCAACTGAGCCGCTCAGGCGCCCCATCAATCTTTCCCTCTCCTTTCATTGTTCATTTATTTTTAAAGATTTTATTTATTAGAGAGAGCACAGGAGCAGGGGGTAAGGGCAAAGGAAGAAGGAGAAGCAAACTCCCCGCTGAGCGGGGAGCCCGACGTGGGGCTCGATCCCATCATGACCTGAGTCGAAGGCAAGACACTTAACTGACTGAACCACTCAGGCACTCCTTTCTTTCTCCTTTTACAAAAAATATTTATTTATCAAATTTCACCTTCAAAATGGCAAAAATAACACACACATAGACACACTCTATATCCAAGAATACCATAAAGATACAATAAAAAAAAGGACTCTTTTTCCCCTTCTTCCTTTATCAATCATTATACATACACATATTTATAGGACAACTGCCTCAAAATAAGAATACATACATTTGAATTTTAATTAATTTTGGCAGACTGTCAAAATGGTTGGAGCCATTCATGCTTCCACTAGCTAAGTTTGCTCCTATCTGCCCCAGCACAGGATTTTATGGCTTTATACATTTTCTGCCAAAACCATGTGCGGAAAGAGCATCTTATTTTTACTGAATGTGTGTGTGTGTGTGTTCCTGTGACAACCAGCAAGGTTCCACGTCCTATCACATGTCTGTCTGTCTGGATCACCGGCTCTGCGCTCACAGCACACGGTCCGGGCATACATGCCATAGAAATGTTACTTACCAGTGTGAATTTTTAAGTGACGCTCCATGTCTTTCATGCCATAGGCAGTCTTGAATTGGCAACCTTAAAAAGGCAAGAAAAGATTAATTACAAAGGGAAACATAGTAACCTAAGGGTGGTTAAACTTAGGTTAAAAAAAACTTCCTTAACCAAGTGATAAGAGTAAACCACACAGTAAGCGGGACAAAGGGGTATCATGTGCCTCTTGATACGATGTCCCCAGAAGGACATACATCCGTCTCTGCGTCCTGCCCAAACTGCAGAGCTTTAATCTCATTATGAGGAAACCTCAGACAAACCCAAACTGAGGAACATTTTACAAAATAACTGGCCCGTACTTTGCAAAAATGTCTAGGTCTTGAAAGATACAAGTTTAGGATTCAAGGAAACTAAAAAGAGAGGAAAGGTCAAAGTAATGTGTAATCATGAACTGGATCCCAACGCAGGGCAAAGTGTTTTTCTTTTGCTATAGAGAACATGCGTGAGAAGCTAATAAAATCTTAATAAGGTCAATGGTTTGAGAATAGTGTATATAAACGTTAACTTCCTTTTTTTAATTTTTTTTAAAGTAAACTCTCTGTCCAATGTGGGGCATGAACTTATGACCCCAAGACTAAGTTGCATGCTCCCCTGTCTGAGCCAGCCAGGTGCCCCTAAATGTTAATTTCTTGATTTTTGATGATTGTGTGTTATAAAATAACTTCCGTTCTCGGAAATATACATTGAGGTATTTAGGGGTAAAGGGACATCACGTCTGCAACTTATTCTAAAATGGCTTTGGGGAAAAAGTATGGATATATAGAAAGATTGATAAAGCAAATGTAATATGATAACATTTGGGAAATCCAGATGAAGGGCACACAAATTTTTGTGCTATTTCTGCAGCCTTTCTGTGAGTCTGAAATTATTTGCAAATAAAAAGTTTTTGTTTTTGTTTTAAAGGAATCAGCCACCTTTCTGGATATCTTCCTAAGCCATAGCACAGAAAGAAAAATTCATAGTAACTTGGATGAGTTCCACTTCAAAGGCCTGTGTCTGTAAAAAGTCTAATTTGTTTATTTTTTTAAAGACTTTATTTATTTATTTGACAGAGAGAGAGGAAGAGCACAAGCAGGGGGAGTGGCAGGCGGAGGGAAAGGGAGAAGCAGGCTCCCCGCCGAGCAGGGAGCCTGATGCGGGCCTCAATCCCAGGACCCTGGAATCATGACTTGAGCAGAAGGCAGACGCTTAACCGACTGAGCCACCCAGGAGCCCCTGTGAAAAGTATTAGAGTCCATGTGCACAGTGACCAGGGACAGCAAGACAGGTCATATGTGATGATGTAAGTGCTGGCAGGTGGGGGTGGGGGTGGGAGGGGCTCTGATTTTAAGCCAGGCAGTTGTGAACTGACTAGAGCCCTGAGATCTGCTACAGGTCACACCCTCTGTACCCGCACACGATGCCGCCTTTACCTGGATAGCAACAGTTAAGCCTCTTCTGAGCAGGTGGTGCTGGGGGTTTTTTGGCACGGGACTTGGCAGGGAGAGAGATGACAGTGGCTGTCTGGTTTTCATTGCTTTCCGTGGGCAGATAAGTTTGATAGCCATGTTCAAAAACAAATTCTGGAGCTGAAACTTAAAGAGAAGATGGTTATCAAGTTTTCATACTATGAAGACCCAACAGCTATTCCCTTTGCCTACCTAAATTTCTAGAGAATGAACAGGCTAAATTGCTTCCCTAGTCTCCTTTACCCCCATTTTAGTCAGTGAAACACTAGAGAACATCTGCTGGGGGGCTTCTGGGAAAGATTTTTCTCCCTGACTTAAAAACAAAAAACAAAAACAAAGGCCGTTGAGGAAAAGCTCATTTTTGCTGTCCTGGAGGCTTATTTCCTGTCTTTGCTGGAGTGAGGATGTGAGGCCTGGATCTGTGCAGCCATTCTGTTGATGATGAGCCAGAGCTCGGAACTATCCAAATTTAGACTTACTAAATAAACAAGAAATGCCCAGGGAGGCTGACTACTATCACCAGTCAAATGCATTTGGTATGTTCATAAGCTTTATCACAAAATCCTAACAGCTGGAAAGAAACTGATCAAAGGAATTCTGGCCCAAACTACAAGTACTCTCTAAAAACACCAATATTCCTAAAAGAAATTATTGTATTTTTTTCTTTAAAAGATTTTATTTATTCATTAGGGAGAGAGAGACAGAGGGAGGGGGAGCATGGGCAGGGGGGGAGAGGCACAGGGAGAAGCTGACTTCTGGCTGAGCCAGGAGCCCAATATGGGGCTTGATCCCAGGACTTGAAGATCATGACCTGAGCCATAGGCAGATGCCCAACCACCTGAACCACCCAGGTGCCCGGAAATCCATGTATTCTTACTGAAGTTTTCAGAGGGACAAAAAGAAAGACCAAACATCTTTATTATTATAAAAAGATACAATAGGCAGTCTCAAATTTCTTTTTCCACTTGTAAAATTTTCATGGCTACTTTGCTAACTAAATGTAGGGTTTGGGTCTGGAAATATTTTCTTTATTATACATAATTTGTCCCATGCAGATCTGGTTTCACAGGAGTCGTCAATATGACCAGTGGCCTTCTGCTTGTTGGGTGGGTCTGTGAGGCTGAGAGCCCCTAATGATGACAGTAAAAGTCAATTTCTGTTTCCCAAACTTCAGTCCCCAAGGCACCACTTTTCGGCATTTCTGCCACTGTATTTACAGAACATCCTTACTGAAATCAGTGCAGGCCTAACATCATTACCTACTTGGGCTTTGCCTCAAGCAGTAATATCCATGTCACGGGTTGGTGGTGATAGCTGTATTTTCTCTTAAAACAAACATCATCTTTCTTTGAATCTTAGATCTTACAGATTGTCAGATACACTGTTATTTTAGGTATAATGCATTCAAAAGTTAATGATTACTATGAAGCAATGATTTCATATTCCTTATTTTATATTTAATGAAATTCCCTAGAAATTCTGATTTTATGGAATGAATTATTTTCAATTTCTCTGGGCATCTGCCAGAAAACCCAAGGTTCCTTATGTCCTCCTCTTGAGTGCCTCTGGCAATGACAGCATCACTGATTAGGTCCAAGAACACCTGGGTTCTACCTGCATTTGCTATTCAAATAAACGGTTTCAGGGTTTCAGTTGCAACATGCACAGGGAAGTTAAGTGGCTTTTGTTTAAAGTTGGCCAGAAGGGGCACCTGGGTGGCTCAGTCATTAAGCATCTGCCTTCAGTTCAGGCCATAATCCCGGAGTCCCACATGGGGCTCCCTGCCCAGCGGGAAGCCTGCTTCTCCCTCTCTCACTCCCCTTGCTTGTGTTCCCTCTCTAGCTGTGTTTCGCTCTGTCAAATAAATAAATAAAATCTTAAAAAAAAAAATGAATAAAGTTGGCCAGAAGATTTTAACAAATGGATGTTCTGTCTTCACGCCACGTCCCTTGGATGCCTGGATCAACCACGCTTGCTTCTTGCTGAAATGTTTCATCCAGTCTGTGGGGTTTGGCTTTTGCTCTGGCTTCCACTGCTCTGCCTGGTTCTCAAAGTGGGGTTCCCAGCCAGCAGCACTGGACCTACGGAGGAACCTACTACAAAGGCAGATGCTTAGGCCCCGCCCCAGCATATTGAATCAGAACCTCTGGGGTGTACCCAGTGCAGCAACCTGTGTTCTCACAAGCCACCCAGGTTGTTTGGATATGTGGTCAAGTTTGAGAATGCTGGGGTACACCATTCTCTTCCATGTATTTACAGTAAAACTTAACCCTACTCTGTCTAATGGAGGGAACCTCCCCCCCTTGCCCGGTTGTTGCTTTATGAAAACTACATCTGTTCCTATAAACAACAACCATTTGCTTCATTAATATCAAGTGGACCCCCGCTGCCTGCAAACATTTCTAGGAACACAGTTATTGCTCTTCTGTACCCCGAATCATCGCCTAATGTCTTGGAAGACGTTCCAGTGATGAAGCTTGATATACCGAGTTCCACAAAGCGCACGCTGCCCTGCTGAAGTGACAGAACGTGTTCAACGAGGTTCAAGCTTGTTCACAGGCTCCCAAACACCTGTTTCTTTTTCTTTCTTTTTTTTGGGTGACTGCCTCTTGGTTGACAGCCATCCTGTTGATTCTGGCATGCGCCTCCAGGTTGGATATGTTAAACTCCATCCTCAAATTGGCAGGAGTCCAGGTCTGGCCCACTTACTGGGTGTGTGACAGCAGCAGGCCAGGTACATAAGCTCTCTCTCTCTCTCTCTCTCTCTTTTTTAAAAGATTTATTTCTTTATTTTAGAGAGAGAGCAAGAGAGAGGGTACAAGTGAGTGGGGAAGGGTAAGTGAGTGGGGGAAAGGCAAAGGGAGAGGGAGAATCTCAAGCAGACTCTACACTGTGCATAGAGCCCAACGCGGGGCTTGGTCTCACAGCCTTGAGACTGATCTGAGCTGAAACCAAGAGTCAGATGCCTAATCAACTGAGCCACTCAGGTGTCCCTACATAACCTCTTTGAGGCTCACTTTCCTTACCTGGAAAATGGGGACAATTTCTATCCCTCTCTCTTAGGGTCGCTGTGAAGATTAAAAATTGGGCACATAACACTGTTAGTGTTCACAGATTGATCCAAAAGATATTGATGAAGTAGCTACTGTGTGCTAGGCACTGTTCTGGGCACCAGAAACACATCAGTGAGCCAAAGGGACAACACTCCTTCTGTTCATGGAGCCGACACTAGCTGGGAGTGGTGCAGGTAATGAATAATTTAAACATACACTACATAGCTAATATACATCTAGAGCTAAATGCTATGGACAGAAAGAAAGCAGAGAAGGGGTACAGGGTGATGCACAAAGGCCTCAGGGAAAAGGTGACATTTCGGAATGTGGAAGCACATTAATTGTTAATGGTTTCTGTTGCAGGTGGTTAGAAATCAACAGCCAACAAAGGGACCTCGGGGCATCGGGTTCCCAAGCCTTGCTGGAGCCTCTTGGCTGGCTTTATAGAGGGCCATCCTCTCCCATCTATCCCCCACACCTAGCTTCTTTCTAGGATGCCCTGGGAAGAGCAGAGCCTGCAGATACCCCAGGGAAAGGCTTCAAGGGGCCCTAGTCACTGGGGGGCTCCTCAGGCCCTTTTGGGGTTTGTGTGTGATCTGATGTTGGGAGTCGCAGTCATTAAGTCCCACTAACCTGAGGCCAACTCTTTGGAAGGGCTCAGAGCCTCATCTCTCCTCCGGGCTGGCTGATGAAAGTGAAGTCCCACGTTTGAGATCAGTTCCCCTTGCCCTCCAGGAGCTCAGGCCTCACACACCTGCTGTGGGCTTCCGCTTTGTTTTTTTTTTTTTTTTTTGCCTCCTGGGGATTTCCGTTGCTGTGCTGTGTGTCCAGGTGTGGACCCGAGGGCCTGTCTGTTGCAGTGGGTCTGGTCTGTGGCGGGAGCCCCCCAGGTGTCCAGTGACACACTTATGCTGCTGCTTAAAATGTAAGACTGTTGTATGAATGTCACAGAGGACCAACGTCCTTCTCTCCGAGGTTGTACCCATCAGCGTCTGAGCCCGCCAGGCCCACGCGGACCATGGCTCCTTTCCCACAAAGCTGTCCTCGGGATAGCGGAAGGCAGTCTTTACACCTTCCAGCCCACTTTGCTTCTCTTCTTCAGCTGAAAAACTCCACTCTGTTTCTCTTCCTTTTTAAATTAAAAACTGCAGATTTTTTTTACAATTGTTTTAAGTCATCTCTACACCCAACGTGGGCCTCGAACTTACAACCTTGAGATCAAGAGTCGCATGCTCTACCGACTAAGCCAGTCAGGCGCCCCACATTGGTCTTTTTTTTTTTTTTAATTAAAAGTAAACACTAATTGTAGAAAATCTAGGGAGTACAGAGTAAGTGTAGAGAAGAAAAGCTGCCCAAAGCAGCCAGGGCATTACATCGCATGGCAATCCACACCCCTTCATTATACACTCATTATATGCTGTCCGTTTTCTCTAAAGCACTTATCTCTCCTGTAATTAAATAATTACTTGGGAAATTACTTAATGGCCACCCTCCTCCCTTTGGTTAGATGAACCACCTTCGGACACGCCTGTCCTCTCCATCACTGTCTCCCAGCACCTGACACAGAACCTGACAAAGGACAGGGCTTCAAAGACATCTGTGAATTAATGATCAACCTAATGGCTAAGACATTCTTTGTATAGAGATTTTTAAAAGTATAAAATAGGCATTGTGGCTTAAATCATTTATAGTCTTTTTGTTAAAAAAAATTCACCATTTGAAGCCATTTGCCACCCTATCATTCATCCAAAACACAACTTCAAATGTCTACATACTATTCCTTCATTTTGGTTATGGCATGGCTAAATGATCTATTCCCCTGTCTTTGATATTGAGCTGGTTTCTAGGTATTACTTTTTTTTTTTTTTAAAGATTTTATTTATTTATTTGACAGAGAGAAACACAACCAGAGAGGGAACACAAGCAGGGGGAGCGAGAGAGGGAGAAGCAGGCTTCCTGCCCAGCAGGGAGCCCAATGTGGGACTCAATCCCGGGTCTCCCGGATCATGACCCGAGCTGAAGGCAGTCGCTTAACCAACTGAGCCACCCAGGCATCCCTAGGTATTACTTTTATAAACAACACCTACCCTAATTTTTTAACCGATCTCTATATTCTTTGGATACATTCCTCTAAAAGTTGGAAGAATTTCGGTTCTTCATGGTTCACCAGAGCTTCGGGGGGTTCTGAGGCGTGAACAAGTTTGAGAAACAGTCATGAGGACTCTTCCAAGGGGTGGTCAAGAGCAAAGATTCTGCCCGCAGGTAGCCTGAATTTGCCACTTCCTGGCTCTGTCATCCTGGACAAGCTTTCCACCTTTTGTGCCTGAGCTGGTTATTGGTAAAATGGGGATAATAATTCTTAGTATCTGATTTGTGGTTCACATGGAGTTCTTAGAAAAGAGATGGCAAATAAGCACTACATCAGAATCGGCTCTTATTATTACTGTCAGATCCTCCTAGTGAATCATTAGTTTGTCTTACTAAATTGCTCACCTGCTCAACAACCTTCAATGGCTCCCAGCTCCTTCAGAACAAAGGCGAGAGCTAAAGCATGGCTCCTACCACACACTCTTTGTCATCTTTGTCATCTCTAGCCACTGTTACCAGATCTCGCCTTGAGTTTCCTCACCTCTCAACCACCACTGGGAAATGCCCCTTCCTACCATCTTCCTCCCAAAGGCCAGAGAGTCTTTGAAAGCCTATTATACCCTTGATCTCACAATTTTTCCTCTGGCCTGCCCCAGTCTATCCCATCTGTACAAGGCTATGCTTGTCACAGACAGCTGGGCTTGTAGGTCTCATGACTAAATTCTCCTCCCCCATGGGCTCAGAATTCTCCAAGGTCAAGCATCCTCATTACCTTGGTTCCCAGTGCTGCCCTCGCTGACCTTCCCAATGCGGCAGGTTCAACCCCACGGGCCACATGCACACTCACTTAATGCTCACTATGCTCATTCCATTAACTGGTTTATTGAGTGTCTCTGGTGTCCCAGGCCTGGTGCTGGGGCAGCGGGGTTGGTGAGGGCAGGAACACAAGACGAATTAGGTCCCTGCTGGCAGGGAGATTTGCAATCCAGTAAACTAGAAATTAAACCATTCATTTGGGGCCCACAGGCCCCAACTGAGTCTTCTGATTCTCTTTCAAGGTTCTCAAAATCAACTAGGAGAGCTAGGGTCTTTCCTAGGTCAGTGTCCTCTGGCCAGAGACCACCAGGGACACGGCTATGTGAACTCTGTCGCTCAGTGTAGCGAGGGAAACCTCATACTATGGGAGTCATGGGGCAGCTCGGTAACAGGACTGCTACAAAGGACTCACAACTGAGATAAAGAGGAGCTGGTGGGGAAATGGTGAAACACTTAACCTCAGGCAGGGGTGGGGGGGGAGGAGAGGAGAAATCAAGGCTAACTTCTAGGTGGAGGTGACTTTTAGCCTGGGACCAAAAGAGTAGGAATTAACCAGAAGGGAAGAGAAAAACCCTTCTGGGTCAAGAGATCAGTTCAAGTACTGTTGGCGGGGTGGGGGGGTGGGGGAGGTGGGGTGTCGTCATGAGCCAGGTTCTGCACCAACAGTTTCCCTGTGCTGTTTCATTTTGTTTTCACAGCCCCCTGGTTTGGTAAGTCAGGAGAGCTGACCCGGACAGCTCTAAGTGTCTTGCATTTAGGAGCTGTGGCTAGCACTCTCTGAGGGGAGTACTGTCCTGTTACCGTTGGGGTAACAGACACTGAGATCATCTTACGTGCCCAAGGTTGGTTACCCGGTCAGCAAGTGCTGCCCCTGGGAGTTGAGCACAAGCAACCGGCCTAGACCCTTTATCTACCAAGCCCTGTGGTCTTTCTATTTACTATTGTGCCCACTTGAAAAATGAGACACCAGGAGCTCTTGTAACTGGCCACAGTCATGAGGCTCCTAAATCCCTATGTGGCCAAGATGCCAACTCAGGGGCCTAACTCCTAAGCCCCAAGATTTTTAGAACTTAGAAAATGCAAGTGGGATGCTAATTGTTTTCAACAGCATCAATATCTAATGTTACCGCACCTGTAGGGAAGTTCTTAAACCAAATGTCAAATAAAAGGCTGCTTTTAAAGTTAACAGGCAGCGAGTATTTTACTTTACATTCAACTATTACTGGACAGAGAACGGACAGAGATGAGCTGAGTGAGGAAGGGTTTGGCTTTAATCACAGCCTGAGAGGCGCAAACAATCTGGGCAACGTCTGGGCGAGACCATCTGGAGAAAACTGCTAGTGTCGAGGTCAGACTCTGACCTTGGACAGCAAGAGACTCTCCACGCCGGCTGGGACCTGGAATCCCCCAGCAGCTTGTTAGAAACACAGATGCCTGGGTGGCTCAGTTGTTAATCGTCTGCCTTCGGCTCAGGTCATGATCCCGGAGTCCTGGGATCGAGCCCTGCATCAGGCTCCCTGCTCAATGGGGAGCCTGCTTCTCCCTCTCCCACTCTCCCTGCTTGTGTTCCCTCTCTTTCTCTGTCAAATAATTAAGTCAAATCTTAAAAAAAAATACAGATGCCCGAGACTCAGCCCCAGAGCTTCCCAGTCAGAAGGCGCAGCCTGGGCACCAGGATCTTTAACAAGCTTCCTGGGGATCCGGGTCCACAGGGGGGCAGGGAACACCACCACCACCACCAACATAGGGAGCACTAAAGCCCGGGCAGGGTAGGGAGTTGGGCGCAGAAAACCAAATGAAAACAGTGTGAAAGGAGAGGAAAAAGCAGGCTTCTGCTTGTTTTGTGGCAGAGAAACCAGAATGATGAGGAAGAGCCCGAGTCAGCTGGAGACGGAATCTACTGCAATTCTCACCACTTGTTCATTAATCTTGACGTTAATAAAAGCGATTGCTAGTATACTGAGTCCAATTATTCTATCTCAGACCGTTTATGTGGATTATTAGAGTCCTCCAATAACATAATGAGTACTAGATAATAGGCACCTAATTCCATTACCTAATAATATTAGGTGCCACTCGAACCCCTTTTAAAGATGAGAACTATTAAGGAGAGAGCAGTGAGCGACTGGCCTGCAGTCCAGGGCTGGAGGGTGGCAGGCAGGGATGCGAGCCCAGAGCCTGTCTCTGGCATGTGTAGCCCCCCGCAGCATCGTGCAGGGGGTGCCACCGTGAGCTGGGCGCACTGAGGTCTCCAGGCCCGGCCTGCGCGTAGAGGGTGGCCGGCGAAAGCCAGGCAGGCCGGCCCCCAGTGAGTGGGCACAGGGTGGTGGAAATGCCACGGGGAAGGTGGGCATCTTTGAGCAAAGACCTAGGAGAGAAGAAGGAGCAGGTATGGGGGTGTGGGGTCAGCTTTACTGATGGATGGAAGATTGCAGCAGCTGCTCATTCCCCTAAAAAGGACCGGCAGTGGGGATCTCGAGGTGGACAGGAGGGGTGCAGCCCCTGACCTCATGGTGCTTATGGCTCAGGGGTGGTTTAATGAGAGGGACCTGAGCTGGCCCAGGGGAAACAGTGTGCGTGTGGTGTCAGGGAAGGGGTCTCTGAGGAGATGCCTTTAAGCTCAGCTCGGACACATGCCTAAGAGTCAGTTCCAGGCAGTGGGTACAAAACATACACATGCTCTGAGGCAAAGAAACGTGCCTCATTTGGAAAAGAGAGGACTTCATCTTGGCTGCTGCCATACAGAGTGAAGGGGAATGTCCTGGGATGAAACAAGATCCTCTATCGGGAAAAGCATTTCAGGCAGAGGCAATAGCACAAGCAAAGCCTCAGAACCTGGAAAGGTACAACATCCAAAGATAAAGTGTGGGCCTTGATGCCTCCTGATTTATTATAGGTTTCACAGTGGGAATTTGATTTTGAGGATGGTGAACAGGGAAAAGACCACTAGGGTAAAGGCCAAAATGCCCAAGTCCGGGGACTGTCTTGAACTTGTGGTGGCCCACTAGCTGGGTCTTCTCCCCATCTGCAACTTCACTTTGTCCAACGGTAAAATAAGAAGGTTGTACCCAGGGCGCCTGGGTGGCTCAGTTGGTTAAGCGACTGCCTTCAGCTCAGGTCATGATCCTAGAGACCCGGGATCGAGCCCCACAACGGGCTCCATGCTCAGCGGGAAGCCTGCTTCTCCCTCTCTCAGTCCTTCTGCTTGTGTTCCCTCTCTAGCTGTGTTTCACGCTGTCAAATAAATAAATAAATAAAATCTTAAAAAAAAAAAAAAAAAAAAAAAAAAAAGAAGGTTGTACCCAGGCCCACTGCTAAACTGGTTTTTAGTTTTAACACTTTCTTGGTGACTTCCTCTGGGATGATTTAGATAAACTCAGGAGAAAGTGGGAAAACCTCAAGGTGCTTTTCTTAAGGCTTGTGAGATGATCAGGTAATTATGTTTCAGTGTTTTTAAGACTCAGCAGAAACATTTTTTTGGATGCATTGAGGAGACAACCCCAAAACTTTGCTTATTGCCAAAAAAATTCAACCACCACATTACCACACCAATACAAAATCAAGGAGGTGAAAGGTGGTGCCTCCCCTTCAGATGTTTTTTCCCCTCCTCAGCTCCAGATTAACTCTCTGCTAAACACTGTCGGAGAAAAGTCTAGAAAAAGCCTGTGGGCTCAGTCAGGCTTATTGATGTATTTCGTTTGGCCAACAAAGTTTGAAAATTTGGAAAATTTTACATTTTTCAGCTTCTCTGAAAAACCCAAATATCTAACTAACTGGATCCAAAGGAAAGCTGTCCATTCAGATGAGTCACGTGTATTTACTCTACTTAAACCACAGTTCCCACCAGTCCCCATTACCTTATGCACAGCTTGCTTCTTTCATTAATAGTACCAGTCTCATTCTTGTTCTAGAAGCTTGCCTTGAATATAATATTATGTATACATCCTGATGTGTGTTTTGACACTTCCCCCAAGAATCTTTCTGTGTCTCTACAAAGCTCTAGCTCCCCTTTTCAAGGTTAAGTCATATTTCACTGTCCGAATCGCTGATGTTTATTTATCTAATTTTCTCTTGATATATACATATAAAGGTTCAAATTTCTTTATAGCATATACTATAAATGAATACCCTTATACATCTGTTTATAAAATTTTATGGGATAAGTAGACTTACTAGGTAAATGTGTTTATGTACATTTTAAAATTTGAAAGATTTTAAATTTAAGATGTTAAATATAAGAGATCACAAACTTGCCAGGTTATATGAATCTACATCCCCAAAAGATGAAAGCAGTCTCTTGTCCCAGGCCTTCTTTTGACTTGCATTAATTTAATGATTAAGGTGATGGAGCATTCTTCTACATTCAGTGGTCTGTTGTATATAATGCTCCCCTTTGCTGACTTTTTCATTTGGTTCTTCTTCTCTACTCCTATTGATTTTAAGGGTTCTTTATATATGAAGGACATTAAGCCTTAGTCATCTGTGCTGCAGTTCCCTGCCCCCACCCCCAGTTGTTGGTCTTTAGTTTTATACATTGTATTTACTTTAGGAAAATTGTAACTTCATTTGTAGCCATAAACCTGATGCTTTTTCTTTTGCCAGAGGGGGCCACTTCTCTTCTTTGGTAGGCATAGTATTGATATATATATATACCAATGTATTTATAATTATTTTTAAAGACTTTATTTTTAACTACTCTCTATACCTACTGTGGGGCTCGAACTCACAACCCTGAGATCAAGAATCACATGTTCTACCAACTGAGTCAGCCAGGAGCCCCATATATTTTAATTTAAAAATCTGAATGCCTTAAGCTAAGGAATGCATTCTCTGTTTCCCTCCAGGATCCGGCAGTGTCTGAACTATTTCATAAATGGGTGACTTTACATTTTTAAAGTTGTCGGTCTAGTCCCTTGAGACAGATCCTAGAAGTGTACGTATAGGTACATGTTAGTGTGTCTGTCTGTATGTGTGTATATTTACTCTAAAACTCTTATGGTTTCACTGTGCAAATTTAAATTTTGGATCCATCTGCAATTTATTTTTGGTGGAGTAAATGAACACAACCAAAAACTAGGTTGAACTTTTCTATTTTCCTAGCTGGCAGCAAGGGGTGGTGGGTGGTAGGGAGGCATCAAAGCCTATTGGTAAATTAAAAAACAAAACAAAACAAAAACATGGTTTTTGTCCCTTTACAAAAATAATGCAAATTCTAAGATCATATTCATACTCCCACCACCCAAAATAACTACTTTTCTCCATGCATTTCCTGCAAGTATTTTTTTTTTCTTAGTATATACAGGTTTTTGTTTCAGAAATCAGTTTTTTGTCTGTTTTAACAAGTGACAACATCTATAACTGCCAACAGTTAATGTTTCCACCCAGCATTTCCCAAATCTAGCTGGGCAGCTGGCTTCCCAGTGGAGCTTGTTAAAAATAATGAATCAGCAACCCTACCGGATGGACCCTGGGAATCTATATTCTTAATAAGTTCCACGGAGGTGTTTGGGACATAACCAGGCCAACTCTAACAGCCTCTCCCACCGTCCCGGCCATACCTGTGATGGTCTGGGTCTCGGAGGTGATGGTTCTGGTGGTGGTCTGAGTTTGGGTGGCAGGCACGGTTTCCTCAGATACAAACTGGACCGTGCTGGGGGCTGCCCCGGACGTGCTGGTCAGTTGGCAGGCGCTCTGCTTGTGAGCTACAAAGGCATCCAGGTTGTTAAACTGCTGCTTGCAGATGCCACAGATGTGGATGTCGGGAGTGAGCTCCACCAGCACCGTCGTGCCACCTGGAACTCCATGGGACGAAGGGAAAGCCACAGGTTAATTAATTAATTAACCAATTTCAGACAGCTTGAGATTACAACACAAACTAGATTCATGGTAGAAAAAAGGGCATGGTGGCAGAGATGACTAGTGGCTGGCCATTCTTCTCCCCTCTTCTCCCTTAGCAGCAATCATTCCCCAAATGATTGCTGCCGACACGGACACTAGTCGCATTTTATGCAAGAAAGTTCTCTGAGGGACACCTGGGTGGCCCAGTCAGTTAAACATCTACCTTCAGCTCAGGTCGTGATCGCAGAGTCCCAGGATCAAGTCCCACATTGGGCTCCTTGCTTTAGCAGGGAGCCTGCTTTTCCCTCTGCCTGCTGCTCTTCCCTCTCCCTGCTTGTGCTCTCTCTCTGACAAATAAATAAATAAAATCTTAAAAAAAAAGTTCTTTGATGTGCAGGGCTGCCTGTACTTTGAAGGACCAGTAGCCATGTCCTATCCCCATGAAAGGTAGTTTTTCTTCCCAGTCTTTATGAAAATCAATCCCTCCACATTTACCAGCCCCACCCCCCAAGAAAACTACTAAATAAACTTGGTCCCTTACATGCTTGGGAACTTCTGGGAAGTTTGGCCGTTCACGATAAAAAGGGATCAGACATGACTGGCACTGGTTCCCTCTTCTTTGGTCTTAAATGCAGATGTGATGCCAGGAGCTTCTGCAACCATATTGTTACTCTGAGGAAAATGTTAAGATCCCTACAAATGCTGATCCTTTGATCCTCTGAATCAACTAATTTCAGTCTTCTTATTAGGCTGGTAAAGTTCAATTTGTTACTTGTAGCCAAAATTCATTCCTAACTTATAGGGACATTGTTTCTTAATAGTAATGATGCCAAGAGTTAATACTGTATTAACATTTGCAAAGAACTTACCACAGTATCTATACTAGAAAGTGCTATGTAAATGTTGGCAAAATGATGAAAACAATTAATTAGTAAGTCTCTAATATGACTACCTTCATTTTTATTTTTTTTCAAAGATTTTATTTATTTATTTGACACAGAGAGTACGAAGAAAGGCAGTCAGAGAGAGGAGGAAGCAGGCTTCCCACTGAGCAGGGAGCTGGATGTGGGCCTTGATCCTAGGACCCTGAGATCATGACCTGAGCTGAAGGCAGAGGCTTAATCCACTGAACCACCCAGGAGCCTTTCATTTTTATTTTTAAAAAATTTCTCTGCCTTATAAACATGTTTATAACAGAAAATTTAGAAGAGAAGGAGGGGGGAAATCACTCACAATCTTTCCATCTATGGAACATTACAAAATATTCTGTTCCATTTATTTTCTTTATGCTTAAAAATTAAGATCATAATGTAGCGTAAAATTAGTCTTTTCCCCACATAAGCATTGTGGCAGATCACTAAAATTTTTGTAAGAATAATTATTTAAAGGATGCCTGGGTAGCTCAGTAGGTTAAGCGCCCAACTCTTGGTTTTGGCTCAGATCATGTCACGGGTATTGTGATGGAGCCCACAGTGGGCTCCGTGCTCAGTGGGGAGTCTGCTTGAGATTCTTTCCCTCTGCCCCTCTCCCCACTCTCTCCTTCTCAAATAAATCTTTAAAAATATATAATTGTCTAATAAAATACTAGTCTATGTTATTATACATTATAATCTTAGTACTTACGAAGTTTTATATTATTTTTAACTTTCCTGAAATCTAAATCATATGAGACTACCTTTGTGCATACACAGTTGGTATATATGAATCATAACTTTCTGAAAATTTATAAATATTTATATTATGTTCAATTTTCCCCAAGTCGAGCTGACAAAAAAAAAAAACAAAAACAAACCTCTGTGTGGAAATACAGTTTGGCTGACTTGCTAAGATCTAGTCTGGGCTGTGTTGTAATGTTTTATAAATTGTTTTGTGAGTGCCTGTGCACCTAAGTACATCGAATCAATGGATGGAAGGAATGAAGTCTTTTCTATTCCTCTGGAACACCACCTCCCTGCAGCTAAGGTGCCCATGAGACTAACAGGAAAACAAGGAACTGGAAGATAAGGTGACTGACATTGATGAGGATTCCTTGATGATCCAACAAGATTGATACCCAGTATGAAAGGGTTTTAATGACATTGTCGCTGGTATGTGGCAAGCACATAAGCAATGACCTAGACTTTCCTTAGAATCTTGATATTACAGTTTACAAACAGTGACTTGGGCTTTGTCTCTTTCATCTGTAAAATGGGTAGAAGTTTCTGTTCCATTGGACAATTAAGAGGATTAAATAAGATAGCACTTGTAAAGGGCCAGCCCAGGGGTCCCTGTGCCCCTGAGCCATACCTGTGACAGCATCCCCCTCTGAAAATCTGGAATGATAAAATATACCTAACCTCCTGCATTTGTAGTGGGAATTAATAGATCAAAGAGAAAACACTGGGAACAGGTATGAGCTCAACAGCAACAAGAAAGAATTCCTTTATTTTTACTATGTTCTCCAAACCTGTAACAGCATCATAACAACTGGTGTGTGTGTGCGCGCGCGTGCCCGTGTTCAACATGGAAGTGTCTGAGCCCCGCCTGGGAGCTACTGAGTCCTAAGGGAGGTAGCGTGCAGGCGGGGCTGGTGTTTTAAGAGAAATCTGTGCTTTTCACAAGTTATGCAAGGAACACCCAGCCAAGTTTGGGAGGCAATGTCTCCACAACAGCCAACAAGCTAAGCGCTTACTATGGGCTACGGGTCTGCAAAGCCCTGTGCCAGGGGGTCGTTTTCAAACAGTCTGCAACCGAATCGCTCGGGTCAGGCCGCAGATCCCCTCCCCCACGACCTCATCTAATGGGTGGGGCCCAGGGAGCTCTTTTCTTTTTTTAAATTAGCGCTCGCGCTCCCAGGTGGCTGGTTTGCGCTCAGTCTCTGGACCACACTTTGGGAAACAATGCCGCGGGCGAAATCAGGTACTTGAATAAGCCTGCTGTCCTCCTCAGGAAAATTAAAATAGAAAGCGACCGCCGCCCCATTCCCCATTCAGATCTTCACCTTTCATGTGTAAAAGGCTTTCCGGTGTGCAGGAAAGCCCAGCCCGCCAGACCTCAGGAAACCCTGGGATCCCCAGACTTAAAGGATTTTGAGCTACCGAGGCAGAAGTTTTCCCATCCGCGTAACCGTAGTTACCCCCCAGTCCCCCAAAACTCCCGGTGGGGGGCCGGGGAATGCCCCAAGGGGGTGGCGATTGTTTGAACGGCATGCCCTCCCCCACCGTTCCCTTACAAGGGGTCCTGCGAGGCTGAAGAGCGCCCCCCGCCTTGCATTGGGCTGGGTGCCCCCATCCTAAGCCCACTGCGGCGCCCCCTGCACAGCGCGCCCGCCGCGGTGCCCGAGACGCCGGCTCCGGGCGGTCACCCCGATTTCGGGGCCCCGGGCCTGCTCGCTGCGTCGCAGACGTGCTTGGGCCCGGGCCCCGGAGCGCGCACTGGGCCCCGGAGCGCGCACTGCGCCCGGAAAAGCACTTACTTTGCACCGAGCCCGGGAAGCTCTCGCTCTCGCTGCTCGCGTTCATGGTCACAGACTGGGAGGTCCCCGGCCGGCCGGGGTGCCAGGTTGGGGGGCGCTGATCTACATGGTGCAAGCACTTTTCCCTTTATTTTTCCACACCCCCCCGCCTTCCTTCTCCCAACTCCGCCAGGCGGGGAGGACGGATGTAAAGCAAGCTCCACTTCCGCTGCCTAGAGGGCGCTGGCCGGGCCCGGCCGCCCCAGCCTGGCTTTGCCTCGGCGGCTCCCGGGGGAAGCTGCGGGCCAATCCCGATGCCCGGGCCGCGCGGCCCGGGACCGCGGAATCCCCCGGGATCTGGACCGCTCACAGACGTCCGGGCGGACTGGACCACTGCGGGCGGCTCGGGATGCGCCCCCACCCCCGGCCGCTCAGCCGGCGCCCGGCCCGCACCCCTGCGGTAGTGGCCGACGCGTTTGGCCTCTCCGGCTCGGGCGCCTTTGCACCTGCCGCCCTGGGCGTCTGGTCCCCAAGGCGTCGCCCCCGGGTCGCCGGGATGCTCTGCAGAGCGGACCGCGTCGAGCCGCGGTTGGGGGTTTGGTGCGCCGCGCGCGGCGGGCTCGGGAGAAACCCCAGCTGAGCGTCAGCGGCGGGCAAATCAGCAGAGCGCTGGGCGGCTCCCCTGCCCAGCTAGTGAAATAAAGGGGACAGTGATCACGTGGATCCTAAGAGTAACAACTAAGATCAATCGTCAAAGCCCCCCTGCACTGTTACCTGGAGGGCTCGTAGAACACCCACGGCTCGGTCCGCCGCTGAGTTTCTGACTCAGCAAGTCTGGGGCGAGGCCCGAGAACGAGCATTTCCAAGTTTCCAGCTGTTGAAGTCCCAGCTGTTGCTAGACACAGTCCTCTCTGATCTGTGTCCGCTTGGCCGACCTCATCTCCTACGACTCTCTCCTTTACTCTGGCTTCAGCTCCAAGCACTCTCCAGCCTCAAGTCGCCCGCGCTAAATCTCCCTCTGTATTCACCTGCCAGCCTCCCTACCATGTTTGGGTCCTGATTCCAACTCACATTCTTGGAAAAGCCAGTGTTGGCTAGCCCATTCTAATATTGAAGCTCCCTCTTCCCTCACCCAACAGCTCCCTGTCTCTCTCCGGTCTGCCCTTTCTTTCTTCTTAGAACGTACTACATTGAACATTATGTATCTGGAGTATATCTCTCTAGCGAGAGATAATTTACTTGTGTATCACCTGTCTCCCACCCCCCCCTCCTTAGACATTCAAAAGTTCCCAAGAAAGTGGGATTTTTTTTTTTTTTTAAAATCTCTTTCCTTCAATGATCTACCTATCCCCAGCCACTTGGCCTAGTGCCTGGCACATCATAGGCTCTCAGTAAATATGACTGTATAGCTAATGGAATTTTCCCTGCTGCTTCCTTTAAGGGTTTGCTCGTTCCTCCACCAGTTATTTATATATAAGTGATGCAATGTCCCAGACACTGTGCTACCCCCCGGAGGTACAAGGGTGATCCGAATGACTTGGTACCTGTTCTAATAGAACTTGGCTAGTGGCTAGTGGTGTAATTGACACTAAATAGTCAAATCAGCTGTGTGATTTCTTCCTTTCTTTCCCTCTCTTTCTTTTAACGATTTTTAAAATTTATTTGCGAGAGAGAGAGAGAGAGAGAGCGCACAAGCAGCGGAGAGGCAGAGGGAGAGAGATAAGCAGACTTCCTGTTGAGCTGGGAACCTGAAGTGGGGCTCCATTCCAGGACCCTGAGATAGTGACCTGAGTGAAGTCAGACGCTTAATGAACTGAACCACTCAGGTGCCCCACAGTGTGATTTCTTCCTAGTAATAAGCTCTCAGAAGACAGAAAACAAGGTTGTGATAGTGACCACAGGAATGGTCAAGGAAGGCTTCTTTGAGTAGGTAATAATCAGAAAGCAGACAATATTTGAAGATGGGAGTCGGGCGGGGGGCAATTCCAAACTGCGGGACCGGCAGGAGCAGGAGCCGTGAGGCAGGAGTGAGCTGGATCTGACCTGGCTGTTCCCCACCAGCCCTGTGGAACATCTAACTGCTCTCCTCTTGTTTACTCAGGCCAGCTCCACCTGCCTTCTTGGTGTCACCCCAGGAGCTCTGCATCTGCTCCTCCCTCTGCATGGATTGCTTTTCCCTGGTCTTTTGCAGGCCTGGCCTCTTTCTGTCACCCAAGGGCAAATGGAATGTCACTTTCGTAGGGCAATTTTTCCTGTCCCACATCTAAAGCACCTGCTTCTCTTGGCACTCTGCTGCTGTCCCTAGCTGACATGACCCAGACAGGCACTGGAGCTCAGGGCCATGTTTAATTTTGAATGCTTGATAAATGCATTGTGCACACCCGGGTAAGCCTCCCCTGGATCAAGATACAGAACGTTTCCAGCCTCATGACCCTTCCCAATCAGTGCTACTGTAGGTCCCCAAGCCCAGAGAGGTAAGCCCCACTCTAACTTCCTTGTGCTGGCAACACTATTCTTCATATTAGCCTGAAGAGAAGAACCATCTAGAGGGCTTGGAAAAGACCAAATTCTCAAGTCCCAACCTAGACCTACTGTAGAATTTCCTAGGGCAAGACCTGGTAATTTGCATATATTTCCCAAGTACCTCGGGTAATTCTTATTGAGATATAAGCCTGGCCCTTACCAATTGGTAGTTAAGTCTGTAGGTTCTTGAGTCAGTCTATTTCACCACTATGTAAATCCTTGAACTAGTTAGGTGACCTTGGGCAAGTGCTTTATGTCTCAGGTTTCTGTTAGTTGAGATAATGGTAGTAGCTACTTCATTACATCTTTCCCCCATAGGAATCAGTCATTATGTATAATGTGCTTATAATAGTGCCTAGCTTATATAACAACAAATCCCTGTTACTCTTATTTTTTATTTATATATGGTCATTATCTGTTTTCTCACCAGACTATGAACTCCAAGACAGCATATCTGGCTTGTTTTATTAACCCTGTATATCCTCAGAGACTAGGACAGGGTCTGTTTACACAGGGGTCCCAATACAGTTTTTGTTGTCTAATGAATTTATATATGTTTCCATTGGCTCCGTTTTACACATTTGCTACTATGCCCAGCCACACTTTCTCGTGTATGTGTAGATCACTATAGTAGTTTTTTTTCCCTGGTCTTAAAATTTCCTCTTTTCTTTTTTTTTTTCTTCCTATATTTGTTTTTCTTATTGTATGAGTATTACAAATTCATGGTTAGAAATTTGGAAAAAAATACAGAAAAATATAAGGAGGAAAATAAGTCCCATTTTTAATCCCTTACCCAGAAATAACATATTTTAAAAAAGTAAGCTCTACCCTCAATGTTCAGCTTGAATTTACAATCCCCAAATCAAGAATTGTATGCTCTACTGACTGAGCCAGCCACATACCCCCAGAAATAATATCTTGATTGATATATATACTGAAAGTCTTCTTCTCTTTGTGTCTTTGTATGTATATAGATGCATAGTTAAATGTACAAGTTGTATTCATATATTTTATAAAATATGATTTTAATTTACATGCTGTTTTTAATCTCCCTTTTGGGGTATATATTATGATCATTATTTTTAAAGACTATACAAATAATACATGGCTACCTGAGATCCCACCATCCAGACATAATCAGTATTCAAATATGTACTACATAGCTTTTTAGATTTTAGAAATATAATAGAATGAATCAAAAGAAATATAATAGAATGAATCAAAAGAGTTGCTGATATTTGCCTATTTTAACTGAAAAATGTTAATTTCATATGGTTCAAATCAACATGACTCACCATATTAACATTATACTTCTGGTAGAGATTGCTGTTTGTGTACCCAATATTGCTTATCTCAAACTCTCGTAGTAGCAGAATTTCTGATTTGCAGCTGAGTGCAAAGAAGATTCTTTCAGCCTCCTTTGTTGCTGGACATGACTATGTAACTACATTCTCACAACATAAATGAAACGTTGTGATGTAACTTCGGGAAAATCTCCTGAACATAACAGTTGACATAGCCATTTGCCCCTTCTTTATCATTCCCTTCCTTCCTTGCTTGGAAAGAAGATGTGACGGGTGGAGCTCAAGCTGCCATTTTGGACATGAGAGTGAAGTTATACTCTAGGTATGGCCAGGTGGTTGGAAGTAGTTGGAAGGAGCTGGACGTAGCCCGGGTTCCTAACTTCTTTGTGGACCTGTCAATTGGACTGCCTACTTCTGGGTGTCATTTACAAGAGAAATGTACTTTTATTCTGTTTCAGCTGTTACTTGTGTGTGTGTTCATGCATGGGGGTGTGCTTCTTTCATGCAGTGAGTCACATCCTCAACAAACACAATACTATATATACTATTTCATAATTGGCTTTGATTTTGAAGAGTTTTCCCAGTTGGGTTGGTGCATTAGAATCCCCTGGGATGTTGTCCCAACTCTATGTGTGGACACTGTGCTTTCAGTGCACTGGTGTGAAGCCTGAGCATCTGTTCACTGGACAAGCTCCCAGCGTGATGATGATGCTCTTGGTGTCTACAAGCTCCTGCTCCTCACTGTTAGGTTTCTTTTTTTAATTTTTTTAAAGATTTTATTTTATTTATTTGATAGAGAGAAACACAGCCAGAGAGGGAACACAAGCAAGGGGAGTGAGAGAGGGAGAAGCAGGCTTCCCGCCGAGCAGGCAGCCCGATGTGGGACTTGATCCCCGGTCTCCGGGATCATGACCTGAGCTGAAGGCAGTCGCCCAACAAACTGAGCCACCCAGGCACCCCCTCACTGTTAGTTTTAATGGTTGCATATGATTTTATTATAGGATTGCATCATAATTTATTTTATATGCTCCTGAATGTGGTTAATTTTTTTTTTAAAAATATCATAAGTAATATACTCAGTGGATTTTTAAATTGGCCTATGTGTATCCATTATCTCTCAGTGCCAGCCAACCTGAATAGAGCTGCTAGAATAACCTGTTTCAATACCACTTGGAAGGGCTTTTCCTCTCCTTTTCTTTTCAGATCATTTTTTCAGTATGGGTTCCTTCCCGATGAACTTCTCAGTATGAATTATACTTTTAAAAAAGCCTCTGTCTAACTAGAATGTTCATGGTTCCTCTGTTCTTAAGATTTTGACTACTTTTCAATTAATAGAATACAATTTAGCAAAGGCCAACTTCCTATAGGCTATAGATAAAATTCTGCTATCTGTTGGAAATCTAGACTATAAAATAAATTCAAATCTGTTACCAATGCTTCAAAGATGGTAAATTTCTCATAGAAATGGGGATTTTAAAAAAATCGTAATACTTTTTATGTATCCTACTATGTCCAAATTATTAACATTTCAACATGCAATCAATATTAAAACATTATGAATATTTTAATTTTTTAAAAAGATTTTGTTTATTTATGTGAGGGAGAATTAGTAAGAGCAAGCGAGAGAGAGAGAGAATGAACAGGGGTGAGGGGTAGACGGAGGGGGAGAAGCAAACTCCCCACTGAGCAGGGAGTCCAATGTGGGACTTGATCCCAGGACTCTGGGATCATGACCTGAGCCAAGGGTGCTTGATGCTTAACTGACTGAGCCTCCCAGGCACCCCTAAAACATTATCATATTTTAATATTATTATTAACAGTTTACAGTCCAAAACTAAGTCCAGATCTGGTGTGTATCTGACACAAGACATCTTCCCTGAGAGCAGGCACATTTCTGGAGCTTAAGGAGCTACATGGTAATAGTTGCTGCCGTCTTGGGCAGCACAGTTTTATACCAGTGTTGGGACATGATTCCAAAAAAGCTCTGTTTTAATGAGTAACTTACTTATGCATCTCTATATTTGATAAAGATTGGGATTTAAGGCATTTTTAAATGGAAAAGTCTGGAAATATAGGTTTGGATTATCATATGTGTATGGGAGTACTTGCCTGGATCTGAGACACTTCTCCTTCGGATCTGATGAAACTTCTCTTAGCCTCTGTAGTTTACCCCAGTCTCCACTCCTCCCTGTTGCTTCTTGGTATCAAGATTGAGTTTTGGGGTGTTTGGGTATCTCAATTGGCTAAGTGTCTGCCTTCAGCTCAGGTCATGATCCTGGGGTGATGGGATTGAGTCCCATGTTGGTCTCCTTGCTCAGCAGGGAGTCTGCTTCTCCCTCTCCAACTATCTCTCCCTTGCTCATGCTCTCTCTCTTTCTCAAATAAAGAAATAAAACATTAGGAAAAAAAAAGACTGAGTGAGTTCCCTAGATCATTGACCATTTGAATTTATCCAAAATTTCCACCATCTTTCCGATGGAAAAAAGGATTAAATATTTCTTTTTTTTATTTTAAATTTTATTTATTTTTAATTGACATATAAAGTATTATTTGTTTCAGGGGTACAGGTCTGTGATTCATCAGTCTTACACAATTCACACCGCTCACCATAGCAATACCCTCCCCAGTGTCCATCACTCAGCCGCTCCATCCCTCCCACCCCCTTCTTTTGACTAGAAGTCTCTGCCAATGAATTACCTGCCTTACCTGTGCTTTGCCATTTAATCTCCAGAACAACAGAAGGGTAGGCACAATTATTACTATTTTATAGATGCAGAAACGGAGTCTCATAAAGGTTAAATGGATTTCCTCTGGTCCAATGCCAATGAAGGATGATCTTAGATAAGAATCTTTGCAGACAGATAACATAGACTGTAGAAGAACAGAGATTTGCAGAGTGCTTCAAAATCAACCTATCAGAATTATTTTCTTACTTAAATAATTTCTGGAAGGGGATTTTCAGACACTTTCTTAAATTATTAAAAGAATACACATTTTAAAATTCTGGTAATATTACTCATAATAGGAATCACAATGCCATAATCACTAGATTCATTGACTTAAGTTTTGTGAGCAAAGATACCCTTTTCTTAACAAGATAGTTCATAATTTCAAGTAACCAACTGTAAACTTTTTTTTAAAAGTAGGCTCCATGCCCAGGGTGGAGCCAATGTGGGGCTTGAACTCATGGCCCTGAGATCAAGGCCTGAGCTAAAATCAAGAGTCAGACACTTAACTGACTGAGCCACCCATGCATCCCTTCTAGAGCAAACATTGTAACAAATGTGATTAACTATAGCAATCATGCATAATCACTAACTAATAAGTTCTCAGGGGAGGAGCTTTTATTTATATTCCTCCTTGTTGTACACCAGCATCTATAAGGGGGCCTGGTATATAAAAAGTGACGAATGGATAGATAGTTCCTTTGGAAGATCACTGTTAAAGCAAACTTTTGGCTATTTCAAGAAAGCATTTCCCCCCCTTTTTAGTTAAACGTACAGACAAAAGTGTGATATGATGACCAAATCCAGAGAAATTATACCTTCCTTTGAAATTATATGGTAATTGGTATGCAAATATTTTTAAACCTCTCTTAGTTTTCGAGAGACAGGCTAACAAGAACGGCTAACCCAGAGCTTGCACTTTCAAAGGCACTGTTATCAACCACCTCTCCACTCAAAGTTTATCAAAATTACACAGAAAATTGTGGCACAGAGTTTCCACCATACTTTTAACCAAAGCAGAGGGGCCGGGCTCTGAGTTTGTTGGTCTCTGATCCATTCCCTGCCTCCCCTGCTCAGCTCTCCTTGTCAGGGCAGCTGACATCTATGTTTTCCACGCCTTGGGGGCTTTTGGCTTCCTACCAGGTTGTGGAAGGGAAAAGCCAGAGCATCTCGGCCTTGGTGGTTGTGACCGTGTCTGCCCTATAGCCCCAGATCCCAGCTGGATCACTGTGACCTCATCCCAGCCAGGTGACACCAGTCCCTTGTCTCTGAAAACCACCCCTTCTCCCTTTGGTCCCAGCCTCATCCTTGAGGAGAAAGGTGGGTGGGGGTGGGGGGTGGGTAGTGCCTTCCAGCTGTTATTAATCTCTTGGTTGCCTAACCACTCCCATTTGGTTTTTCAGCACTCTTACGCTGAGTGTATCAAATTCCCTGCATTCAGTTTACACTGAAATCTTCGGAGTTGCTTCTTTTTTTCTGATTGAGCCCTGAGTGACATAGTGGCAATAAGGTTTGTGGGGCTTACGGTTTTATTCTTGCTTTTCAGGACACTGCCAATGAATCTTAGCTAGGGAGAGCCTCGGACTCTCCCCCCGCCCTACCCAGATGCCCTGGAATAGAGTCTTAGGGTGTGTGGTCCCAGCACGCAGCATGGAGACGCGCCTTGGGTGCCTCTAGTGGGCGCCGCCTGACTGCCTTAGTGAAAGCTGATCCAGAATGTTTGAAGGGGGGGAGGATTTAGTCCAAAATTGATTCACTAACAATATTCAACAACTACCTGCAATCCCTGCATAAACATAAAAGTCAACAAAGACAAACTTGAAAGCTAACAGAAGCACAAACCTGTCTGTAATAGGGTATGATCAAGACTCAACCCGTTGTGTATTACGTGGTGATTACACAACCAATTATTTTGAAGAGAGCTGGCTTTGAGTCTTGCCTGGCACCTAACCCAGGGAGGCACACCTGTGTTTTAGCAGTTACACTGTCTTAGATAATTTCATAGGAGCAAGCAGACACAAGCCTTACTTTCCCCCCACTCTTTTATATAGTTAATGCATGAGCATGGAAGTACTCCAACAAGTGGGTACCCTCCAACTTCCCCATGCTCCCCCCCCTCAGTTTCCTTTTTAGGAAGCAATTGCTATTACCAGTTTCTTGGGAGTTCTTCAGAGTTTCTTACACCTGTACAAAAAAGGATACGTCTACTCATCCATTTCTTTTGTCCAAATTATACTGTAATGCAAACAACATCCTATAACACACTTTTTTGCATAACAATGCATCTTGGAAAACATTGGTTAGAAATGATCTAGCTCTGCCTCTTTGCTTTAAGAAGAGTTCAGTTTTCCATTGTATACATACATACACTAAAATGTACTTGCACACAATTTCTGTTAATGGACATTTAGTTTGTTTCCAGTTTTTTGTTACTACAAACAAAGCTGCAACAAATATCTATGTCTGATTTTATATCTGTATGGGAGAGGGTATATCTTAGAACAAGTTCCAAAGATAGAATTGCTAGGTCAAAGGGCATTTAAAGTTTTGATGCATTCTAGTGGGGTTGTGCCACTTAGAGTCCCCATTAGTAATTTGTTAGAGCACCGGTTTCATACTCACTCTCACGGTGTTATCACATTTCTGATCTTTGTCAATCTGATGGGTAAAAAATGCTAAGTTGTAGACTTAATTTGCAATTATCTAATTAGGATACAGGCCTAAATTTGAGCAAACTAAAGTAAATTCTCCATGCCCATCTCTAAGGAAGAAAACAATGTAGTTATAATCTATGTAATTATTGATTCAGAGGAGGTTCAAATATAATGCATAGATGGGAGACACTTTGTTCCAAAGTTTGAATGTCAAAGAGGGAATCTGAAAGTGAATCTTCTGGGGTCCTCAGTGTGTTAAAAGGTAGCATGTAACAAGTTTGAGTGTGTATTTTCAAGTGGTGTTAACTATATGCTAAAGATGAAATTCAAATCAGATATTTGCTGAGCTGTTGGAATATCCTTAGTGGCACCATGCTTTGAACACCGCTGATCTAGTTCTCATTTTCCAGAAGGGGAAACTGAGACTCTCCCTTCTTGTGGGAATCCAGAGTTATTGGCAGAAGTTTGAAAAAAAATTTTTTTAATCTTTTTTTGATATCTTTTTATACCCTTTTATTATGAGATAGTTTTACCCACAAGAAGTTGCAAAAATAGCACAGAGAGTTCTCATGTACCCTTCACCCAGATCCAGCCAAAGATAAGATCATATTCTTTCTGAGTTGGAAAAAATCTTGAAATGTGGATTACGTTTAAATGCTCTTTACCCATCCGCATTCAGGCCAACTCAAAGGGCAGTCAAGTCACAAGCGTATTGATAATTCAGATTTCATTATAATGTCCTTGAAAGTATTATAGTTAGGGCCACATTTGCTCCTGAAATCAATAATCCCCCAAATCCAATACAAAGCTTTGAAGTCATAGAAACTGATTGCTTATTCTCAAGTGTGAGATGGAAGGTGTCCTTCAAGGGCCTGGACCCCCTCCATCTTGTGGCTCTGTCATCCCCCACAGCTGCACCTGGAGAAGGTCCACTCATGTCCTAGAATCCTTTGGTCTAAAAGACACACATCTACTTCTGGCTAATGTGCCACTGGGAGAGCCTACTCACACGGCCTCGAGTGACTGCAAGGGCACCAGCCTGGGAAGTGTCCCCAGATGGGCAGCCCTTTGTAAACTTCAGCCCTAGGCTACAGGTGGGGCAAATTTTGATGGACAGACAGCTGTCTGCCCCAGAAAGTTCTATACTTTGGCTCAGATGATACATCACCAAGAAGATCTACAAACCTAGGCTTTACTTCAGCTTATTATTATTTAGCTAATTCTAGTGGGCTTTGGTGGTTTTGTTTTGAAATCTACCTGGTATCCCTTTCTTACTTCTGATAGTGGGATGACTTCTTTCCATGTCTTCCTTTGGGCAAAGGTTCTCCCTCCTCCACGTAGTGTTAGTCACAGCCCCCAGTGTCATGGATCACAAAGGTGTCCTGGGACCCAGACATGACCAATACCTTCTGCCATGTGGACTTATCTGAGTTCCTGCAGGCTTCTATACTGGGTACATTCTGTTCTATTTTCCAGTTGAAATTCTGTTTCCCACCGTGTGTTCAGGAGTGGACCTGGTGTGTGCAGCTCCGGTAGCCATCCCCTGGGCCTGGGCTGAAGAGCTTCCGTGTGGAAGCCCGGCTGCTAAGAGCAAAAATAAAAAGGAACCTGGGTTCCCGCTGAGATTACCAAGCCACTGAAACTGCTTTGACACTGACACTGCCTCCTTTCTGACTTTTTGTTAATATAATAATTTTCCTTCTGACTTCAACCAGTTCTTCCCAACTTTTTTTGCATCAGAGTACATGACTTAAATGCTAATAATTACCTAGTACATTGGGGTAAACTGGTAGAAATTTTAAGGTATTGGTATGGAAGCTGGGGGAAAATAAATCATATTACTTTTTTTCCCCCACTGAGCAGGGAGCCTGACTTCCGGCTCCATCCCAGGACCCCGGGATCATAACCTGAGCTGAAGGCAGATGCTTAACCGACTGAGCCACCCAGCCAACCCTGAAAATGAATCATATTTCTTTATGTTATTTTCTTAAAATGTAAAAAATAAAACAGAAAGTTTTCCAAAGTAATTATTATAATTTTTATAAAAGTTCTTGTAAAGTGTCATATTTTTATTTTTTAAAATATTTTATTTATTCGTCTGAGAGAGAGAGCACAAGTAGGAGAGAGGCAGAGACAGAGGGAGAAGCAGACGCCCCGCTGAACAGGGAGCTGCCCCCTCCCCCACCCTGGCCCCAGGACCCAAAGATCATGACCTGAGCTGAAGGCAGATGCTTAACCGACTGAGCTACCCAGGTATCGAGAGTATCTGATTCTTATACAAGAGACTTAAGTTTGTTCCACAGACACGTCTTTTGTGTGTCAGACTTTATGATTCAAGTGGGTATATGCAATTCCTGTTCAAATATTTTCAATGATGATCTTGTCACATATTTGATAGGTACTCTCAGTGAAAAGTGTTAGCTCAAGGAGGTTACATAAAAATATAAAACTAGGGGCTCCTGGGTGGCTTAGTCGTTAAGTGTCTGCCTTTGGCTCAGGTCATGATCCTGGCATCCTGGGATCGAGTCCCACATTTGGCTCCCAGCTCCGCAGGGAGTCTGCTTCTCCCTGTGATCTTCTCCCTCTCATGCACTCTTTCACTCTCTCTTTCTCAAATAAATAAATAAATTTAAAAAAATAAATAAAAAAATCAAACGGTTTTTAAAACAACCTTTCATAAATTTCCAATACTAGTATGTACATACATTTAAGGCTCTATTAGCAAGTATCTTCTTTCCTGTCATTGATGAGTGTTGGCATTGCTTGTGGCTTTCCAGTCCAATCAGACAAATAGGCAAAATACCATGTTTCACAGCAGCTCCCACATGCAGACTTCACAGGCATGGTTTGAGTACCCCCTCACCCCCCACAGCTCAACTAAATTCACCAAGAAGGAACAGCTGGGAAAGCAGAGCACTAACCAAGTTATAGAAGACAGAGATCAGGATCACTACCTGGAAAGGGACCAAGTGTTGTTCTGGCCAGACTGCCCTCCATCTCGCCAACAACTCCATGTTGGTTGGCTTGGCCAACATGTTCCTTGGGCATCTAGAACACCAGCTCCTCCAGGAGCTCCATGGCAACTTGGCTGGCAGCTGGAGTGGATGTCCAGCTCCTGGACAGTCTTCTCATCTACGGTCAGCATGTCAGGCACCATCAGCCTGTTCAAGGGAGGACCTAAATGAAAACTGATGATTTCTGGAGTGCAGGGTCCACTACTTTGGTAGTTGTTGGTTTTCTGTTGGTTGCTAATGACAGAGACCCAATTTGAATTGGCTTTAAATAAAGAAGAGAATTTATGACTCTAGCTTCAAGGCTGATATTATCAGAAATGGCTGTCTTTCTCTTTCTCTTGGCCCTCATTAAGGGAAAAAATATTTTTTTCATGTAAGGTTTTAGAATTTAGTTTAATTTTTATGTATGTGATACAGGCATGCAGTTTAAAGAGTTAAATCATTCTCCAAGGCTCACTATGGAGAAGAGTGATCTCCCCACCACTATTTCCTAGGCCCCAAAGGAATTACAGTATAATTATGTTTAGACACATATTCAATGTTTACATTGTGTAAATACTACTTGCAGCCGAGTCATAGTATATTCTGATTATGCCCTGTTCTGCACAACTTTTTGTTTTCATTAGACTTAAAAAAATGTCCTTTTCTGTTTGTCTGCTTACTTTTCCGTGTATTAACTCATCTGAATTAGTCCCTCCCCATTGTGTAAATCTCTTCTCAAGTATTCAAACACATGCCAGTTTCTATGGATTTCATCTTTTGAAGAAGATTCTTTAATCTGGAGAAGAGCAGCTGAGCACCACTGGTCTTGAGATGGTGTCTTCCTCATCCTCCTAGGATTTCTTATGCTTCTTTCTCATGGCAGACCACCTTGTTCTATTATCCTTTCCATCTTTACTTTCTTGGCTTTCCCCCTTTTTTGATGTGCTAGATTCCTGTGGTAAAGTACAAGGGAGGTACATTTTAAGAATTAACATGTATATCCTCTTCCTTTATTGATGATTTGCATTGAGAATTCTAGGCTAGGTAGAATATTACTCAACGATAAAAATAAATAAACTACTGATAGATGTAAAAACTTAGATGAATCCCAAAGGCATTGTGTGGAGTGAGAAAAATGAGTGTCAAAATGTTACAGATTGTGATCCCATGCATGTGGCATTCTCTAAAAGATAAAATGATAATGATGGAGAATAGATCAGTGCTTACCAGGGTTTAAAAGGAGAGGGGAAGATCTGACAACATGGGGGCAGCATGAGCGGATATTTTAGGGTGCTGGAAATGCTCTGTTCCTGATTGTGCTGGTGGTCACCCAAATCTATGCATGTGTTAAAATATATAGAAGTATCCACTGCAAGAAGAAAAAACTCATTATATTGGACTATAAAAAAAACCTATTCTAAGGTGCTTGGGCAGCTCAGTCATTAAACATCTGACTCTGGATTTCAGCTAAGGTCATGATGTTGGGGTCCTGGGACTGAGCCCTACGTAGGACTCCCTGCTCAGTAGAAGTCTGCTTGTCTTCCTATGTTCTTACCCCTGCTCTATCTCTCTGAAATAAATAAATCACTCTTAAAAAAAACCCCATTCCATGTTAAAATTATAGTTGCTTCTTCTTATTTGCTACCATTGTGTTCTACAATTACCATGATGCTAAATTAGGGAACAGTGTTCTTAGGCGAAATATAGACTTGGGCTCCTTTGAGCCTCTGGTCATGACATTTCCATCAGTGCATAGCCTTATTCATGTTTCTGTTTAAAGACACTTAATTTAATATATATGGTCAATTCATTAGGATTGAACTCTGCCAATAGCATGTTTACTTATGCCTGAAATAACCTGATGGAACACACCAACATTTTCTGTAAGCACGTCCCAGGCTTTCTGCATGTGGGAGCCCTAGATAGCACTTCATCACTATGCTGGGGCCTTTTTATTATTATTATTATTATTATTATTATTATTATTATTATTATTATTTTAATTAAGTAACCTCTACGCCCAACATGGGGCTCGAGCTCATGCCCCCAAGATCAAGAGTCACATGCTCCATTGATTGAGACAGCCAGGTGCCCCTGCTTGGGGTCATTTTAAACAGTTTGGAATCGTGAACAAAAAACCCACAAAAAATGCGTAAAATGTGGCACCAAGCCGACTGATGAGAACATTGGTTCAGCTGACGTGAGGAGGCAGAACGTTGACCTCAGCTAGGTGTCCTTCTTGCCCCTCTCTGCACATGTCCTTGAACAACTAGGAAAACATCTCCATGACTGATTTAAGTGTCAAAGGAAATTTGAGCCAGTAAGTAAATTCCAAATCTTGAATCTGGGCATAATGAGGATCAACTGAATTGTCCCTGAGAAGTCTAAAGGTATTGTTCCATTGTTTCTGTCTCCCCTGTCCCAGATGACCTAAGTCTGGTGTCATTCTGATCATTGTGTTTTTAGATGAAAACTTGTTCTTTCACTAGGTTTTAGCTGCATTTCTTTGTCCCTTAGTAACCTGGAAATTCAAGAAGATGTTTACTGGTGGGACCGATTCCCACCCATTGCACAGTGTACCCAAGGGATCCCTGTTTTCTAATAACTAGTGTCCTCTGCTGTGAGTTCTGGGACATTGTATAGAGTTGTTTTTTTTTTTTTCCCCTTCCCATTTTCTCTTGCTAGAACTCCCAGCATTTAGAACCAGAGCTCCTGCCCTGGCCCTATCATTACCTATCATTTCTCTCCAATATCATGTCTTGGTCTTTTTGTCCTACCTTCTGGGACTTCTCTACTGTTTCTTTCAGATTTTCTATGTAGTTTTCTGTTTCTAGTCTCCTGTATTTAATTTCCCAGAACTCTTGTTATCTGAATTTAAAATAATGGCACTTGGTTCTTGTTTTGTGGGTGCTGTATTTTTTCTTGTCTCTCTGATAATGTTGATATTTTGGGGGAAGGGCTTTCTTCCTTCTGCATAGTTTTAGTTTCCTCCAAGTGGCCTGATGCTTCTCTGCTTCATTGTTCTTGCCTTTGTCTTTTGGGTTTCCTCAGAGGTCTTATGCTTCTGGGCTCTTCAGTCTTATTCTAGAAAGAGGCACTGAAGTTCTGACTGGCAGCTCTGAGGGCAAGGGGGGTGGGGAAGGCTGCTTGTCAAGCCTGAGCCACCAGTGTAGGGTGAACTGGCTGGGCTGTGTCATTGCCCATGCCCACAGATTTCCCTTTTCTACACGTGGCAAATTTCCTGCATAATATGTGCCACTCAGCTGCCTGGAGGATATCAGCCTTCTTGACTGTGGTCTTGGAGGGTGGCCAGGAGGGGGTGGAGGGAGAGGTGGGAAAGGAAGGTCAGGAGGTTTCCACCGTCAGTTTGTAACCCTTCTCTTGTCCTCTCTGTTTTCAGTTTAGTTCCTGTGCCTGAAGCTCCCTCTCCAGAGACCTTACATATCCAAAGGTATTTTGCAGATGGGATTCAATGAAGGATCCTGAACTGAGGAGAAGAAGGTCCTGAATTATCTGGGTGAGCCCAACACAATGACAATTGTCCTCATGAAGGGGAGACAAGAGGACAAGAAGGTCAGAGTCACAGAAGATGTGGTAATGAGCAAAGAGATCAGAGAAAGAGAGATTTGTAGATGCTACACGGCTGGCTTTGGAGATGGAGGAAGGGGCCACGAGTCAAGGATTGCAAGCGGCAACCTCTAGAAGCTGGAATAGGCAGGAAATGGGTTCTCTCCTTGAGCCTCCAGAAGGAGGCAGCCCTGCCAACATTTTAGTTTTCAGAGTTCTGACTTCTAGAACTGTAAGATAACAAGCCACTTAGTGTTTTAAGTTACTGCATTTATCGCAATTTGTTACGGTAGCAGTAGGAAACGACAACACCTCTATTTGCACATTCATTTCCATATTGTTCATTTGGGAATAGGTCTGTTCTTTGGATCTTCCTTTGAATGGGTTCCAACACCTCTGAAAGGAAACCAACCGTGCAAACACCTTGAATTGAGCCCAGCGAGACTGAGTTTGGACTTCTGGGCACCTGGGCTAGAAGATAAAGCATCTGTCTGTTTTCAAGCCATTAAGTTTGTGGCAATGTTGTAGAGCAGGAAAGGACACTGAGGCACTTCCCTCAGCGTTGGCACACAGAGGGCCACCTCGAACCAGTGCCCGAGACGAAAACATTGCTGTGCAGAAGCACCTGCATAACTCACCAACTTAAATAACTCAAAAGGAAGCCTGCAGCCTAAAATAAAGTTAGCTTTTATCGTATCAGGATCACTTACGTGGTTTTTGAAAGGCATGCAAGTCCCAAACTCCTATGCATGTGGCAGAAATTGAACTGAAAGTGTGAGAAACAGAGATCCTGTTGGGTCAGCATGAATGTCTGCCCGCGAGACATGGAAGGTTCCCGAGACCTCCCGTCGTCCTAGCACAGAAAGTCCGTGTTAACAACCGCGTCGAGGAGGTGTCAAAGGTAGAAGGAGGATGTGCAGTGATAGTCACTGACATTAATCTCCTTGCCCCCATTGCAGAGGTGACTTCATGGTTGAAACATCACAACTGACTTCCTTTTTGATTTTTGCCAGAGCTTTCGCTGTTCTCTTTCCTTTTTTTTTTTTTTTTTTTTTTTGCTGGCAGATGTGTGACATATTTTTTTTCCAAAAAAACTTACTCAGCACTTCAAAGTGTCATTACTCTTTAGTCCTGTGTCCTAGCATATTTGACTCAAGTTAAAAAGAAAAAGAAAAAAGGTTGGCATTGGTCTGTGCACTTGGCTGACCAGGCCTAGAATGAAGAAGAAAAAAAAACTGAACAGAATTGACTAAAAGATTCAGACAGGTCTTGTAGTGGCTCATTTTTGGCATAAGTTCCACATATTTATTCCTTGTTCTTTTTCTTAATTGCCTCCTACCTTGGAACTGCTTGAAGAACACATGAATAACTTAGTTTAGGCCCTAGCTTCTGTTGTGAGTTGAACTGAATCCCCCCCAAATATTGAAGACTACCCCTGGTATTTGTGAATCTAACCTTATTTGGAAACAGGGTCCTTGGGGACGTTAGAAAGGGTGATATCTTGCTGGAGGAGGGTGGGCCCTTAATCCAGTAAGACTGGTATTCTCATTAGATGCAAGAGACATGGACAGACAGATACACACAAGAATGCCATGTAAGGTCAGAGGCAGAGACTGGAGGGATGCGGCTGCAAGCCAAGACATGCCAAGTATGGCCAGCAGCACAAACATCCAAGAAAAAGATATAGGACGGATTCTCCCCCACAGCCTTTCCGAGAGAATGTGGCCCGCTGCCATCTTGATTTTGGACTTCTGGCCTCCAAAGCTTAAAACAATAATTTCTATTGTTTTAAGCCACCCAGTCTGTGGGGTTTTGTTACAGTAGCCACAAGAAATGAATACAGCTTACCAATCATGGCACTATTGACATCTGAGGCTGGAGAATTCTTTGTCACAGGGGCTGCCCTGTGTGTCCTAAGATGTTCAGCAGAATCCCTGGCCTTCACCCACTAGATGTCAATAGGACCCGCCCACTTGTGACAACCAGCAACATATGCAGATGCTGTCCAATATCCATCCCCTGGGGACCAAATCACTCCTGTGATTGTGGTTGAGAGGCACTGGTTTATAGTTTAGGAATCTTCTGTCCATTGCAACTATAGGGGTGTAGCTAGAAACACGGACTCTAATGAACCTTGTTCATTCTTTTGACCAATAAACCACTTCCCCCGTTGCTGACTACTCTTGGTGAAGTGCTTCTTTCCCAAGTTCTGCACTCGCTCCTGGCATGTTTCTCCTGTCTGGGCAGCTGGTGGACTTGGGTTTTCTGTCCACCCCGCACCCCTCCCACCTCCCACCCCTTCCACCCCCACCCCCCACTTAAATGCTTAGGACAACAACCACCTCCCCGGGGCTGCAGACCGCCAACCTCATACAATCTCAGGGGCACAGCTTGGCACAGAAACAGATTTCTGGGCCGAGAATATTGAGTGTCAATATATGAGGGTGTGAGCCCAGAACAGGTATTTTCAGTAGCCTCCCCCGGTGAGAGTCTTGGGAGCCAGACTAAGTTCTTAAACTACTTGCTTAGGAAAAGCCTGCTTTTCCTAAGGTCCTTGCTCCTCTAGCCAACTACCACTTAGGAAACAGAAAACACGCCATGAATCCAAACATGCTTGTTTCTTCCCTTCATGTACAGGAAAGAGGAACTTTCTGGGTCACAACTGTGCTGTAAAGTCCCTTCAAGCAGACCGTGTGTAGACGTTTGTTCAGGATTTATGTCGAGGGAGGCTTGGGGCTGAAGGGGAGGAATGCTGAGGAGACCAGTCGGTCCCTCTGAAAGGATTCAAAGCCACGTCTTCCCTTGGATTGCATGGGCCGTGTGAGTCATGGTGGACGGAAGTGCAAAGGTTGTTGTGGCCGGTTACAAAGAAATCGTACAAAGGAGCCTGTTGGAGGCATCTGCTGCTTCCCGTGTCCCCAGAGACCAGGCTGGACACGCCCTTCTGCTCTAGCTCCCTCAGCGCAAGGCTGTCGTCTGTAGGTCTTCCCCAAATGGCCCGAGCTTCCCCCTTCACTTGCTGGTAAGACTGTGTCCACAGAGGAGAAGCAGAGAGGTGACTAAGGGGGAGGAGAGAAGTGTCCTAATGTGGCTGTCTGCTCTTATGTGAGGAGGGGTGCCCTTTCTTAGAAATTTCTCAGCAGACCCCTCCTCACATCTTACTACACAGGGTCCCTTGGCCCCTCCTAGTTGGAGGGCAGGTGGGGGGCAGTATTTGCTTTCCCAGTCTCTTTGAGGGTGATCAGCGGAGGAGAGGGAGGGTAAGGACGATGAGGAGGCTCAGCGAGGCTGCCACAGCTCCCTGCTTCCCTCAAGAACCACAGCATCCCTTCGGGCAGTCGCCATGGCACCGGATCTTCCCTCTCCTCACATTTCCATGAGGCTGAGCTCCCTCAGGAGGGCACCCAGGCCCTTGCTTCTCTAACCAGTCCCGCCTCAAGTGTTTCCGGTGAAATGCGAGATAAAAGAGATGTAAATGAAAAGAAATCGGGCTTCTTAGTAAAAAAGTTTTTGGAAAAGTCTAGATTTTATGCTGGCGAGGGACTTATCTACTTTTTATTTTCCATCTTCCCATAGTGCCTAACATTATGTTCTGAGCCGAAACGGAATGGAATCAGAGGCCTGACGGAAACAAAGCAAAATCTACCGGTGAACACCCTTACAGAGTGCATGAAAAATGCCCCAGGAGTTACGGACTTAAATACAAAGACAACTGATTATAAAGCTTAAAGGAACCTTAGGGATCCTTTTAAAATTTTATTTATGTATTTTTAAAGATTTATTTATTTATTTTAGAAAGTTCGTTAGCACGAGTTGAGGGGAGGGGCAGAGGAAAAGGGAGCGAGAATCTCAAGCCAACTCTGCCCTGACCGAGAAGCCCCACACTGGGCTGGGTGCCCGGCTGGGTCTCACGACTCTGAGATCATGACCAGAGCTGCAGTGAAGCGTGAGATACTTAACTGACTGAGCCACCCAGGCACCCCTTACGGGTCCTTTTAAAAGGGATTTTTAATTCTGTGTGTGTGTGCAAATACTTTTGGGGAAAGTTTTATCAATATATTGGAGAAGAAGGTATACCTGGGTGGAGAATATTTACGATTTTCTTGCTGTCCAGAATATATTCCCATTTTAATGGTATAAACACTCATTTTTCTACTGGAGAAATTGAATCTCCCGTGTTGCAGGCAGTCTTGGGAGGATCATCAATGATGAAAACCTTCCTTTGCAAGCTGAGGGACTGATCAGATGCCTGTTTCCTCCTTTTCCGGTGGAGACGAAAGATGGAACTCCTTCCTTCCAGGGACTGGACTCTCAGAAGTCTGTCAAGTCATTTCTGTGACCGGTCAGTCAGGTGAGAACCCTCTTCCTGGTTTGCAAACAGCTGCCTCTTGCTGTATTTTCTTTTTTTTTTTTTTTTTAATATTTTATTTATTTGACAGAGAGAAACACAGCGAGAGAGGGAACACAAGCAGTGGGAGGGAGAGAGGGAGAAGCAGGCTTCCTGCCGAGCAGAGAGCCCGATGTGGGACTCGATCCCGGGTCTCCAGGATCATGACCTGAGCCGAAGGCAGTCGCCCAACCAACTGAGCCACCCAGGCGTCCCGTCTTGCTGTATTTTCACACGGTGCAGAGACTGAGAGAGAGAGAGAGAGAGAGAGAGAGAGAGAGAGACAAAGAGAGACATAGAGAAAATGCCCCAGTAACTAGAGACATCCAGAAACAAAGAGGCAGAGAGGACACAGAGAGAGAATTTCTGTGGTGTCTCTTCCTCTAAGGACACCAGTCCCATTCATGAGAGCTTCCCCTCATAACCTCATGACCTCCCAAAGACTCTGCCTTCAAACTCTGTCATATTGGGAGTTAGGATTTCAACATATAATGTGGAGGTGGGGGGAGACATGTACATTCAGTCCATAGCAGCTGTCTAGAACTGCTGTATTTAAGATGGCAGGCCATAGCCACAGGTGGCCAAGTCCTGGAAATGTGGCTAGTCCAAACAGAAATATTCTCTAACTGTGAAATAACACACCAGGTTTTGAAAACTTGGCAAAAAAAAAAAAAAAAAGAATGTGAAAAACCTCTTTAGTCATTTTTAATATTGATTATATATCAAAATTGTATATTTTGACTATAATAGATTAAATAAGGTGTATAATCAAAATTATTTCATGTGTTTACCCTTTGTAGAAATGTAGCTGCTAGAAAACTTCAAATGACACAGAAGGATGGGATTCTATTTCGACTGGACAGAACTGGTTTATACCCTTGCACTCATGAGTTAAGGACATCGGTTAAAGCATTTCTAGTTGTACTCAATCCCAGACAAAACTGGCATCAGAAGCTTGAAGTGGACAAAGAACCCAAGTGCTGGGCTGCCGGGAGTAGGAGTGTCCGAGCAGGTAAACAGGAAAGGGATCCACAAGGGTATGGGGGCATACTGATGTTGTCTGCTCTAATCCATGTAATATTTCTCCCAGGAGTCAGTTAGTTATATTCTCATTTACATAAACTTTATTTATTTATTTATTTATTCATTCATTCATTCATTCATTCATTCATTCACTCATTCATTCATTTATTCATTCGGCTCCACGCCCCGCATGGAGTCCAACACAGGGCTTGAACTCATGACCCTGAGATGAAGTCCTGAGCCAAAATCAAAATCAAGAGTCCGATGCTCAACTGACAGAACCCTCCAGACATTTCTGTATAACTTTTTTTTTTTTTTTCTTAATAAAACAAAGGCGCCTGGGTGACTCGGTCATTAGGCTTTTGCCTTCCGTTCAGGTCATGATCCCGGAGTCCCAGGATCGGGGTCTGCATCTGTCTTCCTGTTTGATGGGAAGCCTGCTTCTCCCTCTCTCACTCCCTCAGCTTGTGTTCCCCCTCTAGCTGTGTTTCTGTCAAATAATTAAAACACACACACACATACACAAAACCAAAAGTTCATCATAAGCAATAATATTGTGGCATCTCAGTCTTGGTAATATTTATTTCTAAGATACATTAAAAGAAACACAAAACTATTAACACAGAATCATATTTATTTCCTGTCCCACCTATGGTGCACATTTTGGAACATTCTGGCAAGAGTCAATGTTTGTTAATCTTCAGCAAAGGAATTCTTTCAAAAGAATAGTCAGTCATTCTCTGATATGTGTAATTATGACTTTCCTCTTTGATTTTATGAAGCTGTTTGAATTCCTCTAATGTGTTACTTTGACACAATGCAATGTTTACGCAACAATCATAAAAATTAATTGTCTTCCTTCTTGAAACTATTTAAAATTCTCATCCTTGGCCTGCTTTATTGACATGTGCCCATTAAAGTATGACTATGTGACAATAATAATTTTACAACAATGAATAAATGTCAAATTAATTACGTTAAAATAGTAATTTGTCTGCTTCCTTTCAAATATATATAATTATTAATTTGGAAGAAGTGTGCTGAAAATGTTAAGTATATTATTAGAGCTGAGGTTCAATCTCTGAAGTGAAGTTTATATTTTCTTCTGAAATGTATTATTTGGGAGTTTCCTTTTTGTCAGAATCTGTTACTTGGTGGTCAGTAAGTTTTAGGGAAATTCCACACTTTTCAAGCCAGGGGCTAAGAGGTGGTAATGGCCATATTACCAGAACTTTGTGTTGATGAAAACCTTGTGGATTTTCTTTGGGGGGGAGGGAGGTTTTCCTGTCATGATAAGGATTATACCATCTTCCAGTTTTATTTGTTTACCAGAACATCTATGCAGCTAAAAATAGAAGGCATGGGTGTTTCTTTTGGTTCTTCATGTATTGTCTTAAATATACATCTGTGGGGGCGCCTGGGTGGCTCAGTTGGTTGGGTGACTGCCTTCAGCTCAGGTCATGATCCTGGAGACCTGGGATCGAGCCCCACATCGGGCTTCCTGTTCGGCGGGAAGCCTGCTTCTCCCTCTGTTTGTGTTCCCTCTCTCGCTATGTTTCACTCTGTCAAATAAATAAATAAAATCTTAAAAAAAAAAAAATATATATATATATATACATACATACATCTGTGGAGAACCCTCCCCAATTTAGGCTTCACATTTTTGGTAGTGTTCTCTGTCTTCATCTCAGATGATATAAAGAGATGAACTGAATCTCTGTTTTTTAGTTTTGTATTTATCCTTAGCTTCTGCCTTTTACACAAATACTGTTTCATGTATGTATTTTCACAGTACTCGGTAAATGGATTTGGTGAAAAGCGCTGTGGATATTGTGGACTGTGGACATAAATGGGGGCTCTGGCAGGTCGAGGATTAGCTCCCAAATGCCTCTCTACTGTAATACGGTCATATTGCAAAATTTCTTACTAGAGATGATAGGATGTAATGTTCCGCACGGTTTTCCTAGAAGCCTGGGAAACACGAGAGACAATTAGAGCCGTTAAATGTGGCTCTTGGTGGAGACTAGAGACCCCAGCCTGTTCCCGGGGCCCCTCAGTAATGCCCGGGTAGCTGGCAGCCGGCCTCTCTCCTGCGGGGCCAGCTCACCTCCAGTCCTCTGGGTGTGCTTTGGGCAAACCGCTCCTCCCTCTCCTAGGCTAGGACTTGCCTCTCTCCCTCCCTTCTTCCTTCTTTTCTTCTGTGCACATTTCCCCTTTTAGCAGTGGGCTTGGGACTAGGGTGAGTCTTGCAAGTGGTATATGCGGGGGAGGGGGAGGGAGGCGGGATCCTGTTCTTCCTTAAATTTTTTTTTTTAAGTTTTTATTTATTCACCTGACAGAGAGAAACACAGCTAGAGAGGGAACACAAGCAGGGGGAGTGAGAGAGGGAGAAGCAGGTTTCCAACCCAGCAGGGAGCCCGATGCCGGGCTCAATCCCAGGACTCCCGGACGACCCCAGCCGAAGGCAGACACCCAACAACTGAGCCACCCAGGCATCCCCTTCCTTAAGTTTTTGATAGGTCTTCATCACAATTTTTTTTTTTGCATTAACTTTGATTTTAAAACGATTGCATGAAAATATTATTTATCTTGATGATGGAGCTTTTTGGTGCCACCTTAAATTTTCCACTGAGGGGAAGGTCTCATTTGCCTCACCTAATCTTCTGTCCTGCCTCTGAACTCTTTCCTGTGAAACAGAAGTACTTGCCTCCCAAAAATCTTTGATAATTACTGAATCTGGGTAATGAGTATATGGGGCGTTATGCTGTCTGTGTATGTTTGTATTTTTCCAATAAAAAATACGACTTTATAAATACAATACAAATACAAACATATTTGTATCTAGTAGAGAAATTTTTGTTGTATTGCTTTACATATCTATTATGTGTAAATATAACTATTAATAAGTTTTTTCTTATATCAAAAGTTTCATGTTTACATTGTAAAAATTTAGAAAACATTTTTCCA